>CAUYQU010069774.1:0-48719 GCA_963574635.1 Cheracebus regulus
AAGCACAAAGTAAATCCAAAGTGCACATATACACCATGGAATATTATGCAGCCATCAAAAACGATGAGTTTGCGTCCTTTGTAGGGACATGGATGAACCTGGAAACCATCATTCTCAGCAAACTGACACAAGAACAGAAAACCAAATACCACATGTTCTCACTCATAGGCAGGTGTTGAATAATTAGAACACGTGGACCCGGAGGGGAACATCACATACTGCGGTCAGTTGGCGGGGCTAGGGGAGGGACAGCAGGGGGTGGAGAGGGATAACGTGGGGAGATATACCAGATATAGGTGATGGGGGAATGAAGGCTGCAAACCACCTTGCCATGTATGTACCTATGCAACAATCCTGTATGAGCTGTGCATGTACCCCAGAATCTAAAGTACAATTAAAATATATATATATAAAATGTGCCGCACCTCCCCACCAACTTTCTCTCTCTTGTTCCCACTCCTGTCATGTGAAGTGCCCACTCCTGCTTTGCCTTCCAAAAAGCTTCCTGAAGCCTCCTGAGAAACAGACACTGGCAGTATTTCCTATACAGTCTGCAGAATTGTGAGCCAATTAAATCCTTTTCTTTGTAAATTACCTAGTCTCGAGTATTTCTTTATAGCAATGCAAGAATGGACTAACACAGTGTGCTATCTAATGTGACAGCCAGTAGCCACATGTGGCTACTGTGCAGTTGAAATGTGGCTACTGTAACTAAGAAATTACATTTTTCTTATCATTTAATTTTAATTAATTAAAATTTAAATAGCCACATGTGGCTACTGACCAGCATATTGAACAATAGAGCACCAGATAATAAGCTGATAGAGAATAATTTCCAGGGATGACTGTGTCTGGTTTTGTTTATCTTTATACCCCTGGTACCAGCACAATGCCCAACACAGTGTGTATTTATCAATTAAAAACAAACAACTCAGAGGGGAGTAGAATGGAGAGGTAATAAATAGAACAGTGCTTTCAAAGCACTAAATTGTGAAGAATGCTTACCTCTGATGTAATACCTGAAACCTTTTTGCCTAAACTTTATTTTTGAAATAACACAAAATAAATGTGATAAAAATGAGTATTTGAGATAAATCTTATAAAACTGAGCATATTTTTATGATATAATTAATAATAAGAGATAAAGGAAATGGTATCTAATAATAACCTCTAAGAATCAGCACTTATCTGACAGGAAGAAATGACTTTAATATCATAATACACTTTCTAGAATATATTCTTACCAAGAGCTTAGAAATTATAGTAGTTGTTTATAAGGCAGTGAATGACAAGCTCATTCAAACTCTTTACCCCAGAAAACAGTTTGAGTTGTTTTCCTGCCTATTACTATATGCATTTTTCTTACTGGAAATACCTGTGCTATATTTCATTTTTGTCCATCACTCAATATATATTTTTTTCACTATGGATCAGAACAATAATCTCACAGAAAGATTAAGGGTATATAAAAGGATTCAACTCTATTTGGTAATCAAATGTTAGAAAGTATTTCCCTGTTAGTCATTAGTGCTAAGTTTTGAGATATGCACTATTAAGTATACACATGTAAAATGCATATTAAAGGAACATTGCATATGCATTATTAGTAACTTTTAGTAATAGTAACTTTTAAATTTGCTAATGCATTTCATAAAACAGCAGTAAATGTTCACTCAAAAAGCTTTGCTTGATTGACAAATTGCATTGATTGAAAGAACTAGAAATTTGCGCTTGAAATAGATAAAAATGGTAACTCAAAGCTTAAAGCATTTTATATTTCTTTGTCCTGTTACTTCAAACCACTCTGGTAAAAATTTGTAGTAAGCGAATCTGAATTAAATTGCTCTGTAGGAAAAAAATTACAAAATGGAAATGCTCACTTAAAAAAACAGAGCAGTTACAGATATCTGGCTAGGTTATGCTAAGAAAAATCTGACGCGTCTGCTATTTAGCTGTTATTGTTAAGCCTTCAGGTTACTTATTTAGTTTTAGTGTTGATTCCAAAATTATGACTATGAAGCATAATGGCCACAAAATTAAAATTTTTTAGAAATAATAATCAAATT
This sequence comes from Cheracebus regulus, assembly GCA_963574635.1. NCBI lineage: Eukaryota > Metazoa > Chordata > Mammalia > Primates > Pitheciidae > Cheracebus > Cheracebus regulus. Next base: position 2,067 of record CAUYQU010069774.1, read on the forward strand.
AGAATGCTTCCAAAATTGTCACTAATCTACAAACTCTACATGCTCTGCTTACACTCATTGTATTTGTGCTCTTAGTGAAGCAAAAGGCACAGGGCTCTATTTTCCTATGAGAATAAGGAGAAAGGGCTTTGTAAGGGTTTTTATCCAACTGTATGAATAAAATATGGTAAAAAAAAAAAACAGATCTTAAATTTTCCAACTCAATGTAACTGACCACAACAAATCAAGAAATATGCCCATCTTTGCCACATGGATTTACACTTTGGAAAATGTAGTAAGTCTACTTTGCTTATGTATCTTATGGACCTCATAAAAGAACCAGATAAAAATCAATAAAACAATATTGTCTTCTATCATGAAAGAAGAAACATGAGGTATGTTGTTTCAGCTTTTTTAAAAGATGTGTATGGTTAGACACTTAGGACAATTCAAGTAGCTTGTTTCTATTCTGGTGATATAAATAACAGATCATTCTGGTTTCAGTCCATGCACTCTCCTTGAATATACATCAGAGGGAGGCACATGACATCTTTGGAACTGATAGAGCTGAATGGCATTCCTCCTATCTATGTTTGAAAACTAAACAGAAAAAAAAACCTTCCCATTGTCCAGGTTGAGCACATTAATATCTATGAGCCCTGGGTGCAGCTGGCAAAGTGCTCACTATTTAAACTTAATGGGGTTTACCTTGCACTGGCAGAGAGTACACTCAGTGCCATGTTTGATCCAAGAGGACCCAGTGAAGCGAACCACATTCATCTCATCCAGGCAAGTCTTGGTGATGTCATTGCGGATGGTGTCAGCCTGGCAAGGGTCTGTGACACAGCGTGGGCAGCACTCATTCTCTGGGAGAATGCTGAATTCACACTCCACATCTGGGCAAGGCAGGGGCCAACAATCAACTTCCCCTTGCTATAAGGAAAACAGATGTGCAAGGGCAGAGTGAGAGGGAGGAGGAAATGGAGAGGGGCCAGGAAAAAGCAGATGAGCACAGTGTTTACTGGATACTCAATTTATTTGATTGATACTTAACCTTAGATCTACAAAGCCCATGAATCTTTCAGGGAATCTATTGATACAAAAGCTCTATTAGAATGATGAGGTCTGTATTGCAGCTTGATTTTGAAACATCTTCAAGGTTTAAACAACACCAATAAAACAAAAGCGAAAATCACTTATTTTAAAACAATAAAATATGCACACCCCTATCTTTCCCATGACAAAGGAGAGTTATATAACATGAAAGAGGTTGTTATTTAACTTTTTGCTCATGTGATGCCTTTTTGATTTTTTTGATTTTTTTCCTAACCTGTTATTTATTCCTTTATGCATAAACCATTTATAAGAAAATCGACTGAAATAAATATGAAGGGAATATGATGGTTTTTCTTTGTTCATTTATACATTTCAGTGTAGAGACTTTGAAAAAAATACCCTAGGAATTGATTTCACTCCTTTTTAATTCCACACAGGAAAATTGTGTGAATTGGATCTTTCTAAAATGTAGTTCCCACCTGTTTCCATTTTCTTCCTAATTCTGAATCTCATGGTTTGGGAGATGAAAGCAGCCTTCAGTCATAGAAACTGACCTTGCTCTTTCCATTGATTTTTGGGTTGAAAGTACAAAAAGGAAGGAACAAAAAAGCTTTGCCTTAAAAATAACCTCACACAAATAGAAACTGGTCATAACTTTAAAAGTAGCATCTTCTCTGAAAGTTTCTGCTACAAAGGCGCATAGACCAATTTTCCTTTTCATTTACACCACTAGAAAGAAGCAAGAAATTCATTCAACTGAAAGAAGACTTTATCAAGTCACTACTTTCTTCTTACTGTTTCTAGTAAAAGTTTCATAAAAATATAAATTCAATTCTAATATATATTTATTGCATATCCATATTATGTGCAAAACAAGGTGCCCAGCAGAAGCACTGAAAATAACAATTGTTAGAAGGAAATAAATGGTTTTGGTTGGGGTGGGGGCTGCTTTGTTTTTTAAGTCTAAGCATAATCGACAGAAGTAAGTTAACAAAAGTTCTACTTGGAAAAAGAATATTTTTTTTCAAGAATGTCATTGTTCTATCAATAATTGTCTTTAAGTTAGCCTAAACTGGATAGGAATGGGGAAGCTAGGAGAGTTTTTTCTTCTTTTGAGCTATGGAGATACTCCTGAAAGAGACATTACTGTTAGTGAAAGACCATTCAACACCTTGTACCACATCTACCTCAGAATATTCCTTCTTGCGCTGTGATTGTGTAACTATCACCTCATCATCCTAACCAGGCTCACTTTTTATAACTGTCAACACTGTGGCCTGGTGCTAGGTACTGGCAGATGGGGAGGGCAAGGTCGCTTCCCTATTTAGATTCTGGGCCTAAATTTTCTTTCCATTTCATATAGCTAAATTTACCAAACAGCGGCACTGTTGACAATTCTGGACCCAAGTGTCACCGCTGTTGTACAAGGTTTCCCCATTTTGATGGAGGCACTGACTACTAAGCCTTGGATCACATTCAGGGCAGCAAAAAAGATCAACTGTGGGATTCTCACAGTCACAGACCATCCGTCGACACATAACAAATCCATTCTGCATGAAAAAGAAAAAAAGTAGTTACCAAAAACCTCCATTGCTCAAAACAATAACATATACATGTATTTCAGATAGTGATACGGAAGTTGAAATAATTCACACTGTTTATTCAATATAACAAATTTTCTTTAAAATTTCATTTTGTAGCTAACACAAAGAAATTACATAAGCTAGAGGATTTTCAATTTCCTTTCCACATACTACTCTTCAAATGACCAGAAAATATTTTCAGAAATGACCAGCATAAAATGATAACCACTGTATATATAAATGTCTTCATTTATATATAAGTATATATTTGTATATTAGTATGCTAACCTGCATACTAACTAAATTTTGTTTTGTTTGAGGGCATGTGTTTTAATATTTCACAGTTAATAAATTATATATTTATTACTAAATATCTGGAGTATTTAAAACCTATGTTTTTGTATAAATTGTTATCAATTTCTTTGATGATGGTTGAGTTCTTGGTATATATTATTCATTTGAAAATAATTTAAGCTTTTATTATTAACTAGGTACATATAAGAGAATACCTATCTAAAATTGAAATATAGATCAAATAAATGTTTTTCACTCTTGGATCATAGCATGTTCATTCTGACCTCATTTATGCATTCATTCAAACATTAAATTGTGACTAGGAAAAAATTAGCATGGCTAGTAATAAAACTTTATCAACATGTGAATAGATACATACATTGTGGTATATCCATATAATAAAATATTATTCAGCATTAAAAAGAAATGGGTTATAGATATATGTAACAATATGAATGAATCTCAAACACATAATGTTGAGAGAAAGAAGCCAGACACAATATAGTATATACTGTATGATTCCATTTATATGAGGCTCTAGAAAGTACAAACCAATAGGGACTGGATGCAGTTTTTGCCTAGATCTAGGGGTGTGAGACTAACCAGGAAAGAACATAGGCAACATTTGGGTCAATTAAAATGTTCTTTTATATTACCTGTGATGGTAGTTAAGTGGAGGTATACATTGTCAAAACTCATCAAACAGCATACAGACTTAAAAGTTATGCAAATTACAACTGAATAAAACTGATCAAAGTTTTGTATTTATACCAACCTGACATGAGCACACAGAGCACCTGTCATTTTCCAACACCCAAATCTGACCATTGTGCTTAATTTTCCCATCATGGATGCAGTCCCCTGTGCAATTCTTTCCATGAGGACATCGACAATCATATCCGCCATCCAAATTGAAGCAAATGGTATCATTAGCACAGCTGTGCCTCCCGGTCCCACACTCATCAATATCTATAGACAAGACAAAACAGCATGCAATGTTCTTAGAATATGTGCAGGTTCAAATAACTGCAACCAGGCCAGTTGTCTCCTGATGTAAAGTATTCAACTGTAAATTAATTTTAATCTTACTGGCTTGCATTTGTGATTAAATGTTGACTAAAGCAATGTTAATGATCTGGGATTTCGCAGGAAAATATTATCATGTTTGATTAAAAAAACTGGGTGATCTTGGCTAGAATTTCAACTTTTATTTCTCTGTAAATACCATTAGGCTTTATGAAACATTTACATTTTTTAAGAGTAAGAATGTGACTCAATTTACCAAACAAAAACAGTTTAATAGTGGGAATTCTAAAAGTGCCTATGATGCTTTAATGGGGATATCATTCCCAGTGTTAAACTGGTGATTATAGTAAAATCCCTTCTTAGTGGGGAGATGAAATGTCATGAGATCCCTGCAGCATTTTATGCAATATCAAACCTCATTCTCACAGCTGCACTTTCCCCACTCCATGAAGCTCTTTCCATTGTTCTGCCTAGGTTATTTTCCCTTGCATACCAGGTATTTTCATACTGTCCTTAGACCTTGCCTCTCAACTACAGAAGGGCAAATAATCATCAGCAATTACCATCTCTCTCACAAAGAATCCACTACTTCTTAACTTTTCCATTTCAGATTATCATTTTGTCCCCTGCCTGACTCAATTGGCAACTGCCCATATTTCACCCGGCCTCACCTATTTCATGACTGTCACAGCTTAAAGCATTTTCATACAGATGAAAAGCAAACATATCTTGACCCACAGATCAGGTCCATAAGAGGAGATGGGATTCATTTTTATTATCCCCATAATTTAAAGGTCACAAGCCAAAATACATTTCAGAGATGTGGTATGAGTGGCAATAAGCAGTTATTTCCCATTTCATCAGTTTCCTCTGAGTAAAGGTCAAGAAAGAAAGAATTAAATCATGGCAAAAGTGGGTTAGAGACAAGACGGAACGTATAGCTTTTAACTAGGGTGCTGCATAGTGATTCTCTTAAAAGATTTTAAAAATAAAGCTTAGGAAATATCTTTAGCAAATGATTTGACTTCAACATTAACTGAAGACTTGGACTAGTTAAGATAATATCTCAGCAATTTTAAACTTCTTATATACTTAAATTCTGCCACATGTGTATTCCTGAAAATAAGTCACAGGACATATGTTCTGTCTATTTACTTTGATTTTTATTAGTTCCCAGTTCGACAAAACTAATGAATTAGGTCAATAGCTGAAAATGTAATTATAGAGCTTTATTAAGCTTGATTTGTCAAGGATAATACTACTTATTATTACAGACTATGATCAGAAAGAAAACTATTAGTCAGCATGAGAATATGTTTTTAAAAAATTAAGTGCTATGGTCAATGTGTATTTTTTCAGATCAGAGAAAATTTTTTCTTTGTAATAAAAATTAAATTTTATTAGTTAGTTTTATATTTGGTCTATTCAGAATAACATGGTACATTTGATGAGTTGATCCTATTAAATATTTCTAGAATTAAGAATTATAATTAGCCAGAAAAACATAAAAAACCCATGGTTATTTGGTCTCTTTGACAACAAGCTTTACAGACACCCTTACTATATAGCCTTTTTACTGTCTACTATGAGGACATTATTCCATGAATGGCAATGGCTGAATTTTTGCAATCATTTTATATTGCTTGACACTTTAAAATAAAAGCTACGCTATCAGATAATGCTTTTTATTTTCTATAGGCAGAAAAATTCCATGGGGTTGGTACAAGAGACACAGAAGAGATGTCCAGGCACAAGAAGAACATGTATACTTAAATAAAGCACATCTATAATAAAGAAATAGAGTAAAAAGTTGCTGATAACAATGCGTGGCATGTACTTGTTATACCTGGAAAAGTGTGTAGGCAGATGCATCATAATGGACTAGTTATGACCTTTTGCTATCCAAGGAGTTTGAGTTAGTTTGAACTCAGCTTGCCTTTTTTGCTTATTATCTACACTGGCTCTGACAATGCAGAAACTTTTCCCAATTAACTGGTGGTACAGAATTTTGGAATCTACTTTTCACATAGTTTGGTTATAACAGGATTCCCAAATTAAGTATCTAAACAAGGTGTGTATTCTGCTTTGAAAAATCTATCATGGTATATACAAATTCCAACTTTAAAAATATTGATAACTCCTTTAGTAGGTGATTATTGAAGAAATAATGTGTTAAATCCATTGGTCAAGTGTCAGTTCTCATGTAACTTGGTCAAACAGAGCATTTGACACAACTTACTCCCTCTCCTTGATAAATTTTCCCTACTTGCTTCCTATCACACTGGTAGCTCTTTCTGGATCTTTCTTCTGTCTATACAGTTTCTAAGTATGGAACTTATACTATTATTAATATTTAGCCATGCAAAGAGGAGCTAAAGAGTGGTCTAGAGTGTTTCTGAGACAAGAAAGTGCTTGAAGGCCCAACGTTTAGAGCTATCAAGATGTGTTTGAGAAACAGAAATGCTGGTATGACTGGAACGTCCAGTGAGACGGCAGAGCAGGCAGCATGCAGGTGAAGAGGTACTCAGGGCTGAGGTGAAGGTCATGCTAAGAAATCTGAACTTTTTCATAAAGGCAATAAAACGTCATTTTAGAGAAATGCAAAAAACAATCACAATCTGATTTTCATTCTAGACAGTTTCGTTTGGCTTCATTTTGGAAAAGAGATTTGAATGGATTAAAATTTGGAGCCAGGAGACTGGTCAATAGACTGTTTCCATAGTCCAGGCAAAAGATGACCATACAATAAAAGCAGAGTCTCGTAGTGGTTGGTATGCACCAGACTCTGAATACTTCCATATAATGATTTATTTAATCTTCACAACAATCCTTGAAGATATAATTATTATTCTCATTTTATAAATCAGGAAATCGAGACATAATACTCTTACATAACTTGCCCAAGGTGACACAGTCACACAGCCAGTAGGCCCAGATGGGAACAGAAGCAGTCAGGCTCTAAGGCTATGCTCTTAAGTACATCCTACACTGACTTATAACAGTGTGGATGCATAGAAAGAGAGAACAAAGAGAATCAACACAATATAGTGATTTGTTGGCTTTGAAGATTGGAAAAAAAGAGAAATCAAGAATAATATTTAGATTTCTGGTTTGAAAAATATGGTTGATGCTATTTGTGGAAGGAAGAACAAGATTTTGCTGGGGAGCAGAAAAGGTGGCAGGGATGAAGGCAAACGTGTTCAGTTTAGGACTGGTTAAATTGCACTTCCTCTGGGCTTCTGAGCCAAGCTTTTCAGTAAGTAGTTGGATATGTGTGTCTGGGGCTCAGAAAATAGGCTTGGGCCAAAATGTGGATTTAATGTAGATAACTTTCATCATTCCCTTTCTCAAAAAAAGTCCTTCATACATGAGCTCAAGCTTCTTAGTAACGTATTTAGAGCCACTTCTTGTTTGCACTCATTTTTGGTATCTCGACTTGGCAATAATCTCATAATTAGCAAAGTCCTAAAGCAAATACTAGGTACTCTGAGAAACTTTCGTTGATGCCAAAGAGAAAATAATTTCTCTTTGTTCTTTCATAGTATGGCATTTATATCTTTTTCTCAAAATCAAATGCTTTTCTCAATCACAGCATTAGGCTTGAACAGAATATTTAAAATACTATCATGTAAATTTCATTTTTTGATATCAAAAGTTCAAAAAACTTCACCAAACTTAAAGATTGTCCAGAAATTAAAGCAATAATGGGAAACGTGGGCATAAAAATGAGATATTTATGTGAAAAAAAGATACTAGGCTGTGTCCTAAAGAGAGACAAAATTTTAGGCACAGTGGAAATGGGGCATGGATAAGGAAAATGGGACTCTGGCCTGTTACCTCAGGATGAGATGTCTAAACTTCTGAGATAAATGGATAAGCAAAACAGCAAACAGTTTGTATGAATGCAGCTTATAAACATTTATGTTGTAGATCACACAACTGTTGCCTAAAAAGTACTGACACAGTGAAGTTATTCATTCCTGCCTTCAAGTAGGAGTCTTACACTTCAGAGTAATTGTAAAGCTACCACTGGGGCTTTGTCTCTCTCTTTTTTTCCCCCAGCAACAGAAAAATAGCACCTTCTGGGATATAATCATATTCTTAAAAGGGAATCCTTCTAAATACTAATATTACAATTCTACAAATCACGAAAATTACAGTAAATGGAGAGTTGTTTAGAAGTATTTTTTTATCTTTTTTTAAAACATATAACTTAGATGGGTTCTTTTAAAAGAACCCTTCAGAGCATGTTGTCCTCTGACACAGTAGCAGATTTTTCTGATAATCTTTATAAATTTTATTGTTAGATAATGGTAGAATCATCTTTCCAGAATAGTGGGTTTTTTTTGTTTGTTTGTTTAAATAAGGTTTTTCACTGCTCTTAGATTTGTGGGTTTCCTTGAAAAGCCTTTCTATGCAGGTGAATCCTCTACTTTGCTGTTTTCATATTTATAATGTGTTATTTTGATGTTTAATTTAATTATCCTTGTTACATTCTGGGCTGAACACTAGTGAATGTATTAATTATATTTTATTCTGATCATTATTATATATCTACTTTTAACTATAATATATGTATATATATATTCACTATATGTCATACTAATATCTACGTTCTAATACATATATAGATTATTTGCCTAATGCATTTCTTTCTTTTTTTTTTTTTTTTTTGAGATGGAGTCTTGCTCTGTCGCCAGGCCGGAGTGCAGTGGTGCAATCTCGGCTCACCACCTCCACCTCCTGGGTTCAAGCGATTCTTCCGCCTCAGTCTCCCGAGTAGCTGGGACTATAGGCACGTGCCACCATGTCCGGATATTTTTTGTATTTTTAGTAGAGATGGGGTTTCACCAGGTTGGCCAGGATGGTCTCGATCTCTTGACCTCATGATCCACCCACCTCGGCCTCCCAAAGTGCTGGGATTACAGGCGTGAGCCACCGCGCCCGGCCCTAATGCATTTCTAATTAAGAGATTAGCTATCTAACATTTATCTCAGTCTTTTCACTGGACAAATAAATGTATCATCTACTATGTGCCAGACACTGTTCTAGGCATTAGAGATATGGTAGCTGACAAGAAAACACAAACTATGACCTTTGAAGCTTACATTCTAAAGCAGATAATAAGCAAGCAAACACATAAATATATACTACAATTTCAGGTGTATTTATAATTTCTATCAAGAAACATGAAGCAGGTTAAGTGAATAGAGTATCAGAGGTAGAAGACTATTTCAAATTGGCAGTTCAGGAGAAACCATTTGAAAAGAAATTTGAATTAAATGAAAGAAGAACCATGCAAAGATCTAGGGGAAGGACATTCCACATAAAGGCACGGTACATGCAAAGAAATCTGTTTTGTATATTTGAGAAATGGTAAGAAAGCCAAGGATGCATATCATGTGAGCCCTTGTCAACCATAGTGAGCGTTTTCATATTGCTTTGGGAGAGGTAGAGAGGCTCCAGGAGTGTGAACAGAGGAGTAACATGATCAAACTTCAGTTTTAGAAGGATCGCTCTGAGTGATATAGAAAAAAGACTAGGGCAGTCGGGTGTGGAGGCAGGAAGACCAGTTTGGAGGCTGCTAACAGTGGTTCAAGCAAAAGGCAGTAACAGCTTAGATTAAGATGTTAACAACAGAGGTGGAGAGAGAGTTCAAACTGGGAATATATTTTGAAAGTTGAAACTGTGAGATTTGTTAATGTATAGAATGTGAGGTATGAGGAAAAGAAGAAAAGAAACAATGACTCAGATGTAGCTCTGGGCAACTATGTTTAGGGACCTGTAGGACTTACAGAGAAAATTAATAGTTCTGTTTTCACCATATTAGATCTGAGTTGTCTATTAGAAGTCCAAGTTGAGCTACCTAGTAGGCCACTAGATGTAGAATCTGCAGCCAGGGCAGAGGTGTGAATTAGGGATATGCAGATGGCATTTTAAGCCATGAAACTGGTTGATTTAGGGTTTGAGAATGGACAGAAAATAAGGACAAGGCCTGAGCCCTGGGGCATTGGAGAGAGTGAAAGAAAAGGCCTGTAGGAGAAAGGAGAAAAACCAGAAGAGAGTGGTATCCCTGAAGCAAGTGAAGAAAATTGTGTTTGGAGAGAAAGGAATGATCAATTGAATCAAATGCTGAGTGGTCGATCAAGCAGATAGTAATTGAGCAGTTGATTTGGAAAAATGGAAATTGTTAATGAAAGAAAATTATCGGCTGGAACAGTGGGACTAAAGTGTCACTGGAAGGAAGAAGACAGAGGTAACAAGGACTGAATATGTTTTCAAGGAACTTTGTTTTAAAGGGGGGCAGAAAACTGGGAGATATGTCTGTTGAGTGAGGTGATGTTAAGGGAAGTCACTTTTTGTTTGTTTTCAAAGATGGCTGCTACTCCAGACTCTCAACACTGATGGGAATGATGCAGTAGAAAAAGACTTAGTGATATAGAAGAGAAAGTGAATATTAGAAGGACAGAGTCCTTCAATAGGTGAGAGAGGATGAAATGCAAGATACAATGATGGGTTTGATTTTTGATAGGAGCAGGGCCACTTCCTCCAAGAAAAGAGGAGGGAGAAAAAGCAGCAGGTATATAGAAATAAATGAGAAATAAATAATAGAAATAGAAATAAGTAAATGAGCTCGTATGGGTCATTGTGGAAAATGAAGCAGAACTCTTTTGAATATTTCCATGTTCTCCATTAGACAGGCAGACCACTGACAGAGAATGAAGAGAAAGGAAGCAGTATCCAAAGTCTGAAGAGTCTTAAGAAGTTGTGAAATGGCTGTTAATCAGAAAGTTGGAAGGGAACGTAACCAAAGAAATGAAGTATGACTGCTGGACAGTGCTGATGGCCCTTACTAGGTAGCTTCCGAGATGGCTCCAAGGATCCTTACCACTGAGTATTCAAGCCCTTGTGTAATCCCCTTCCCTTGAATGTGGGATGGACTTACTGACTTGCTGCTAACAAATACAAACTGTGGAAAGTGATGGAATGTCACATCTGACATGAGGTTATAGAAAGAGTATGGCTTCCATATTGGGCATCTGCTCTTGGATTGCTTGCTTTAGAGGAAGCAAGCTCCCACATCTTGAGGAGTGGCCCATGTATTAAGGAAATGAGATCTGACAATAGCCAGGAGTGGCCCATGTATTAGGGAAATGAGATCTGCCAGCAGCCAATGAATAACCTTGAAAATAGATTCCCATTCTCCCCACTACCACCACAGCCTTCAATATAAGAAGACCACAGCCCTGGCTAACAGCTTGACTGCAGTGTCATGAGAGGCCTAAACCAGAGCCATCCAGATAAGCTGTGCACAAATCCCTGACCCACAGAAAGTATGAGACAACGGTTGCTGTTTTTAGCTGTTAAATTTTGAGAATAATTTGTTAGGCATCAATAGATAACTAATAAACTCACTAGAGATTTGTGATCATAAATTTAAAAGTTAGTAAATTTAGTTACAAATTCAATGTAAGACAGTCAACAGAGGTATGTGTATTTTTCTACTCACAACCAGATGTACAGAAAAAAGTGTGCAAGGATACTAATCCAAATTAAACATAGGTAACCCCTAGAGGATGAGTGAAAGGATGGGGAAAGGGGGAAGTAAAATGAAGATGCATATTCAGCTTTAATCCATATACATATTTTTGTATGATTTGCATTATTTATGATCAGCTTATATTCATTCTTTATGTGCATAATTTTTAAAAAATATGATCTCAATTAAATTGTATAAAATACAAACAAAGTACCTTATCAGGGAAGAACAAAATTCCACTGTCTGATCTGTCTAAAAATTATTATCTGTGGTTCCTGGCATTCTTTCCAGGGCTGGAAATGTTCACTCTGGAACACTCACCAGTGCAAGATAAAGCCCTGAGACCATATTTAAGTGGTGACTTGCAAATGCCAGGTTTTAGCCCTTGGTAAGGCAACAGCATTCCCATTCCTAGGTGGAAAACCCAATGAATACTCTGCTCAAGCTCCAGAGCTTGTCTGCGGCTAGCCAAACAGGCTAGGAGCCTTGGCATCTGTCACCCAAGACTGTTTCACTTGCCTGTTTGTGAAAATCCTTTGAGGTACAAGGATAAAAAACATCTTATCATTTAGGTGTCAAGTATCTTGAGGTTGGATTGTCAAAAGCTTTCATTGACTGTATCATCTTAACCCCATTATCCTTTCAGGCTCTATGGAAGTGTAAATACGAATGTAGAAAATCATGAGTTCTCAAGTTTTGTTTTGTTTTCCATTCCTATGCCAAGACTTCTGATGGCAAACCCTTTCCGTGCAGGTAGCTTCCCTAGCAATTATTCACTGGGCTCAGCTTGCTCTGTCTACCTGGTTTCTAAAAATCATGCCCCTCCATAGAGGCTACAGAAGAGTAGATTTATCACTATGTTGGAAATAATTCAAAATTAATGGTAACTAACTGAATATAATCTGATTGAATTTTCTACTTCTCTTAGATTGATAACTTATTGGAAGCAGGGACCATATCTTATGTATCCAACATTCAACACTCACTAAACATCTCTTTCTTTTCCAGGCAAGTGATATGTTAGGAATAGCCCTGAGTAGCATGCATTGTGTATATTACCCTTGGCCATATCATCATTGTATTTCCTCTGTCCCCATCTTCCCTCTGTCTTGCTTTTCTAATGTATTTTTGCTACCAGTTTTTGGATCAGATGTTTGCATGCTTTCATTTAAAAAATTTTTTGTGATACTATATGTTTTTTTAATTCTAAAAACACCATTTAACAGTTGCAAGAATCCATAGAGAACTAGGTTAGTGTCACAAACTTTAATTATCTAAAAATGACATTAATTACCATAATTAGCAAAAAAAGTTTGATGTTAACTTATTTCCAATCACTGTTGTATAAATGTATAGTAAAACCACTAATAACATTAGCTCAATGTCTTCTATTTATAGTTTATGACATAGTCGCAAGTTTAAGAGAAGTTCTTAAATTCTACGTGTTCTCCTTGTACTGACCTTCACACGATTCTCCACTTGGTGAAAACATCCCATTGTCATGGTAGCCATCTCTGCACTCACAGTGGTACCATCCAGGCAGGTTAATGCAGTTAGCACGACTGTCACATTGAACAAAGCCATCAGAGCATTCATCAATGTCTGGCAAAAAAAGCAAAAAAAAGGGGATTTTATAAAATTATTTCTTTTAAATTTTTTTAAAATTATTTCTTTTAAAGAAACTAGAATATTCTGGTACAAGGCTACTAAAATTTTTAATGCTAGCAAATCCTTGAAACAGGGAATACATAAAGTTAAAAAAGTCCACTTGTTTGTTAAAAGCTATACAGAAATAATGCAGTGTTATTAGTAACAGCAGAAACATCTAGAAGGCTTCTTTGATGCAAAAGGCATTCAACTGTAGAAAATGAAAGGAATCCATATGTGATGATCATTAGTGCTGCTCATCAAATATTTTTAGCTCTTCTAGACACAAGCGAGAATTACGGTTCTCCAGGCCCTTCAAGTTAGGTGTGGCCATGTGATAGATGAAGTGTCAATTAAGCCAATTAGGGAGTGATAAGTGTTACTTCTATGCAGAGCCTTTAAGATTCAGTATGTGATTCACTATACCCTTCCCCTATCACAATCACTAGCCATTTCCAGAGGCTCTAAAGACCTACCTAAGTTCCTGTGGGAGATGACTTGGGGCACATTCCTTACCTACCTGGTACGGACTCACGGTATGAGAAAAAAGTCAACCTTAGTTGATACACTACTTAATACACCACTTATCTCCAATATATATGACAATAGCATTCATGCATCAACATGCTTCACATTTTCAAGTATACATATTATTTATATCACTTTCTACTGTGTTTCACATGTACTACTTCGTTCAACCCTTAAAAAAATCCTGCCATGTAGATAGTACATGAACATGTGGGAAAAAATGGAGGCAAAAAGAAATTATGGGATTTAACCAAAGCACCTGAGAGTTCACAGTTGCCTGATGTTCAAGTGTGCGCTCCTTCATAGAAGTAGATCATCCTGGACCTACTATACAAAGAGAGCTATTGACCTTGAGTCTCGGGCATTTCCTCCAGGTGCTTATTACTATTCCCAAATGTTGAAAGCCCTTTATTCTCTTTGCTTGGGCTACTGAATCGTAAGAACATCCAACACCATCTAAGTACCTTCCTTTGCTCACAAGAGGAAAAGTAATCCCTGAAGTTGCCTTACAAAGTGTCTCCCCCTCATTAGCTCCTGGTTTTCTGGATCTTTTGGCTTAACTTAGACTCTGCTATATGATCCAGTGGTGCTGAACCATTGTGGCTGTCAAAAATATCCACATGTCTCCCACTCCTATCTTGATAGCTGCATGCCATAGCTGAAGGTTCCAATCTGAGAAGGCAGGATGGTTCTTTCTTATATGCTTCTGACACCTGAATAATATTCCCTGCTTCTGTGACCAGGCACAATGACATCCTTCAAACTGAAGGTAAAGCAAGATGCTTTCTAGAGACCTTTCCCCTCCAGACAGTCTACTTAAGATGACAAAATCTACTTCCTTCCTATTTCAGTCTCATCTTCCTCCAAATTCCTAGAAGCACATATTCCTTTCATTTTATTTTAAAATGTCCTCTTTTCAGAACTTCATGTTGAAAGAGATAGATTAATGAATAAATGCATGCTTAAGTAAAAAAAAGATCAGAGAAAGTAGCCATCACTTATTTATTTCTTGATAGGTTAAGTGTCCCTTCAGCAAAACAGTATGAAAACCATTCTCTTAGAGTGTTAGGTAATAGGCCAAAAAATTAACATTTTATATCACTGTAATATTTTAGCACTATTTCCGAACTATGAATGATTCTGCCTCTGTGGTGCCTCTTCTTTAGAGTCAGTTACTACTGGCAGTAATTCCTACTGTCAAAATAATTGTGAGTAACCATATTAGCTAACCACTGACTTCCTGACACATAGCTGACGTGGATTGCCTCCATTTATTAAGCCTTCATAGGTTTTGTGAAATAGTGTATTTGTACTTCAGGAGCTTCCCTAACTGATGAACTTCTGATTATAAATAGGTCCAGAATGCTATGTTCATTTCAGTTTTATATGCTCTTTCCTTCTAACCTAAATGATGCAGAAAATTGATTATGTCATTTCCTAAATGCATGGACAAAAGAAAACAGGTGGAATTTAAGCTTTAGAAGTGAGTTTTATTGGAAGAAAACCATAGGGGGATGGTTAGAGTCATTCATTTTAGAAGAATTTGTTCATTAGGGCTGATGATTTGGAAGTAACTATTAACAGAACTGAGCTTTCTCTACTGAAGCAACCTTCCCATCTATATGTAGCCTTCAATTTAGTCCTTTCTTACTACCTTGACATAATTGGCAAGTTATCTCAATTTCTATGGTATAAATATTGTTACTTAATATCTATGGTATAGATATTGTTACTCAACTGTTACTTCTCACTTCATTTCTCTCTTGTCACTCCTTTAGCAGGCCCACTCCTATACTGCCTTATACCCATTTCATCTTATTTACATCATGGTAAACTTCCTTGATCTATAAATATACTCCATAAAATCTAATAGAAATCCTATGTGTTATATTACTTAGTGTTTTGAAGACTGGGAATACAAGCATGTGCCTGCCCATAATGTATTTTCATATACACTTTGGGCATTATCTTATTTAATTATTACTGTGAGGAAGTATTATAGAGGATGAATAGGTAAACATGGCTGCTCCTCGACTTTTGATGGGGTACCTTCCAATAAACCTACTGTAAGCCAAAAATATCATAAGTTGAAATTGCATTTAATACTCCAAGCAACCTATCATAATTTAAAAACTCATAAGTTAAACTACTTTAGGTCAGGGACCATCTATGTAAGTTTCATGCATTAATTTACAAATTCAATATTTATTTAATGCAGTTTATGTGCCAAGAACTAAGTGCTGGGAAACAAGGATAAACAAGACAGATGCAACTTCTGCCCTCTATTAGTTTATCATCTATTTAAATTGTGCTTTATTTTAATAAAATTAAATTTATGAAAATCCGAATTTACAATCATATAGAACAGTATTTTCAAGAATGTAATTTATCTGCCACCAGTGATATGGTATGCAGGTGATAATGGGGAAGTATTTTATTTTAACGGCTACATATTTATTTTTCAGAATTATTTCCAATTGTAGCAAGTGAGACTTAGTGTAATAAAACTACCTAAAATTTAAAAATGAGAATTACAGAAACAATATTAAGTAAATATTAGTATAAATGTATTTAAATATAACAAAAACAATGAGGTTTTGAAACAGCAATATATAGCATGAAGTAATTTTTCACATTTCAAAGAGATTTGCTGAGTAATTCCTTATGAAATGCAATGCCTTAATTCATCTAAAATATGTCTAAATTTATAAAAGATACCTATGTTATAGATCAGAATTATATACTTTCTACCATTTAGAATAGAGAAAAAAACTAGCCAGATAATATATATAACTTCATTTTATGCTTTTATGTTCCTGCTGATTTTGACTTGTTTATGCAAATTTTTCTACTTTGGTTAGTTTACAATGAAAATGTGCTTGAATTGACAGAGTATACAGTTCCCACTAGAAGATATGTTTCTTTGGCTCATAACTCTAATTAAAGCCAAAGCTCTAATAAAACAAACAGTCTTATCTGTAAGCAACTTAATGGTATGCATATCCTTATTCACTCAGTAAATACTCAGTAAATAAAGAATTGAAATCTGATCCACAATTTATAAATTAAGTATATTTTGTCTGTATACAGATGAGGACATTAACATGAATCACAACATAAATGCACACATACTGTTTACATTTTCACGTGTGCTCATATTGTGCTTCATGTATTTTATAATAACACAAGGCAGAAAAAAAAGTTCAAATAATTTATTTTTGGGTACTTTAGGTTAGTTAAAATCTAACTTCACATTCTCTAACTGAGTCAGATACACAGAAAACAGCAGACCTGGGGAAAAAATGTTATTTAATTCAGTATAAGAACTTCAAGGTTTGAACACATTATTTTTCAAACTAAATAAAAGTATTCAAAAAATTACTACATGCTGTATAAACTTATATGACTTAGTTTCAAACATAAGGACCTTAATTTTTTACTCTGTAGGTACATTATGTAGAAAACTAAGAGTAAATTTCATGAATTTTATAATTTAATTACATATTCTGTCTTAGAAAGGAACTAGTTCCTTAGAACATTTTCAGTAATGACATTTAGAACAGTCAGCTAGCAATGGCATTAAAATCCTGTCTAAAAGCATAGAGAATCTAAAATGCAAAAGATGTTTAGCCATCCAAAAACAGTCATGAATAGCAGTCATACTCTGGGGATCAGAGTTGACTTAGATAATAAAAGTGAAAGGCACAGCTGAGGGTAGATTTCCTAGCACACATGTTTTGAGGCAATCATTAAAAAAAACCACTATGACCACCACCACCACCACCACCAACAACAAAAAAAAAACATGAAAGGAAAATGTATAAATAACAAAAACAAAAAAGCAAGCTCATATATGTCAGTGTCTTGTTTTCTTTGTCTTTGTCTCCCTCAGGTATGGTGGTACAAGACTGGTTGTTTTGTACAATGCCACAGACCACTGGCTTCAGAGGTAATCAACTGAAAATGGCTTTTGCCAGCAGCATTTAAAGGGTCATTTTAGAAAATGACAAATTATTTCCTTGTAAAATTGCAGTTGTAGAATGAGACACTTAAGTGATAAACACCCTCTTTCTCATGCATTGTAATAGTTATTTCTACTATCAAATAAGAAAAATAAAAAATGTGCAAATGTCTAGAAGAATCCATAGCTAAAATAGACCCTAATTATGACTTTAACACTCACAAGAAAACTGATTATTTTCTGCTCTTATATTGCATGTAAAAGGAAAAGAAATCCAGCTCTTTTTTAAGATGAGCAAACTGCTTTAAATGATACTGTCATAGAGTACTCTCTTTCATACTATTTATCATTAATAAAAAATGACATCATTTCTCATTTAAAAATAGGCACTTGTTCTATTTATATGATCATCTCATGCACTGGCAGTTAAATTATATTGATAAACAGTAGGCAATTAAAGATCCCCAAAACAATTAATGAACTCTTGATTACCCACATGTGGGCTATTTGCTTTCTATATTATCTGAAACATTTTTTGTTAATCACAAGGTCATTTCCCACTGTCTTTTGTTGAGCTTCGGGAAGTCTGCTTTCAACATTTAGGCATGAATGTTCAAAGAATGCAAATATACAAGATTTGGGTATTAAAATATTGTCTACAATTTCATATAAGAAGACTGATTTTCTCATGAATTTTTTGAGAATACAGTATGATGACATATGTAAATAAAAATGGAAAACTTAAAGTGAATGAACTGCAGCTCTTTGGCTTGTTACCTGTGTAACTTTGAATAGGTTATTAAATCCTCTCTGAGTTTTCTGTTTTTGAACTAGGACTAATACTTTCTCTCTTAATAATCTGCTGTTAACATACAAGGCCTCACGGGAGAAGCAGTATCTGGCGCACAGGAGGTATTTAATATGTGTAAATTCCATGTCCATCTCCAAAATAACCCTTCGGAGTTTACAAAGCATGATCACATTCATCATTCAATTATTTGAAAAGAAACAGAGTAAAATATAGTTTTGTAAGATGGATTTAGGTGAAAGAATGTCTTTTCTTCTGTGAACAATCAAGAGCCACTGAACGGTTATTAACAGCAGAATGATGTGATCTAAGGTGTACTTTGGGAAGAACAGGGCAACAGCTATGTGTCAGGCTAGTGGGACTGGGTAAGACTAGAGGCCATCTCACAATATCATGAGGCTACATTTCATAAAGAAAAAGGTTTAGAACAGTTCAACTAGGGAAAAAGTGGAAACAGGGATAAAGAAGCATGTTTTCTCAAATGCTTATCTTTGATCAGTGTACAACTCCCTCTCATATCCATTGTATTGATATCAGGTCGACCAAGTTCACATTCCATATGTCTGGTGGATATACCAGAAAAGGAAAGAAAATTGAGACAATCTGACTTTTCTTTTGGTTACTAGAGTCTTAATATTTTATTATTTCTTTCTTCTTTACAGAGTCTCTGCATATGCTTTCCCTAATGATTAATATGTTCTTTTTCTTATCCTCTTACCTTAGCTAACTACTTCTCGTCTATCTGTCCCATACTAAAATTAGTTTCCTTGGGGAAGATTTCCTTGACTCTAGACACTATATTAGATATCCTATTACTTAATGATATATCTATTTCCCCCTATATTTTCCTTATATTTTGTATCCTTGTAATAGCATCTATAACTATGCTTTTTTTTTGCCTAAACTTGCACAAATATTACACTGACTTAATTAATATAACTTCAATTCTGGAGAAAGTCCTACCTACATTTTTCTCCCCTGTTCAAAAGCATTTTTAATTTGGGCTTTTTGTCTTTCCAAATAAATTTCAGATTTATTAGTTAGTGAAATTCTCACCAACAAAACAAATAAAAGAAACGGGGGAGGGGGAAGCCTGCATTGATTCTATATATTTACTTTGGGAGAGTTGAAGTCTTTATATTATTCTATCTTTTAACAATACATATGATATATTTCCTGTTTCGCTAACATTTTACAGATTTCTGAATGTCTGTATTGTGCATATTTTGCCTGAATTTATTCCTAAATGTTTTATTACTTTACCTTTTTAAAATAAACTTTATTGAGGTAAAATTTATATAGGAAGAAAATTTCTAACAATTTCATAAGCTCTGACATGTAGCCACTACCATAATCAAGATACAATGCATTTCCTTCACCCCCCAAATTTCCTTCATGTAACCGTAGTTTGAAAATAATTTTTATAAATATTAATTTAATGTTTAGCTCTCAGAGTAAATTTCAAATGGCCAGAAATTATGTTATATTTTATACCATATCTTGAACACTCAGAAAAGAACTGGACACATGGTTAGAGATTCATAAACACATGCTGAATGTGTAGATAAATAAATGGTCTGTTTTTAATAGCAGGGGACACTCACTCTGCCACACTTGAGTTCCGCTAGGGTCAGAGGGGAATGAAGGCAGGAGTGTCAGCTTGGAATCATACACTAAGATAAAAATAACGTGATGGTAAAATGATACTTCCTCATTATACTTCAAATGTTTTTGCCAAAAGACTGTAACATTGAATGGAGCACAATAGATGAAGAGGATGTGTTAATTTTACACACTTTTATATACCTATTTTATTATATGTACTTTTAAACAAAGAGTACATCAAGACCTCTGATTAAAGTGAAAGACCGAAAACATTTTAAAATCTCCACTTTTTTACTTCCAACCCTGTAAACATTATTTTAGAGGAACAAAGAAATGTATAAAAAGCCAACAAAAAGAAAAATGACAGTAGCATAGAAGAAAGTACAATACATTTTTGTCTTTTCTTGGAAAACAGAATATAAGTGAAGTGGTAGAGACAAAGCAAAAGAAGCCAAAGCTTAGGATCTTTATGTGATAATCAGGTAAAGCAGATTATTAATCATTAATAATAATTATTAATGATATACTGAATATACTCCAAATATACTGAATAATGATATGACAGCCAGTACCTGCTGTTAGCTATGCTCTGTATAATTTACCTATATTTGCTCACTTAATGCTGACTGCAGTACCATGAGGTAGGAAATATTGCTGCTATCTCTATTTTAAAGGGAAGTGAACTTAATGAGAGTTTAATTATTTTTTAAAAAATTATTTAGGGGCAAAGTTGAGATCTAAACCCACATATTTTAGATAACAGAGGTCATACCCTTGCCCATACACAATGCTGCCTCACAAATAAATGGAACAAAGACTCACATCTTAAATACACCATTGTCAAATTTCACAACAACAAGAATAACATAAATCTTAATATGTTCCAGAAGGAAAACAATAGCTTACACATAAAGGAATGAGAATCAGTTTAGTATCACATTTCTTACTTGCAGCACTATATGCCCAAAGACAGTGAAGCAATGATTTTAAACCTAGAACTCTATACTCAGCATAATTGTCAAATACCTATGAATACAGATTAAAGATGTTTTAGGCATGTACTTCCTTAGAAGTTTTATGTTCCATGCACTATTTTAAAAAGATTTTACTGGTAATATAGTGCAGTAAAATAAAGGACTAAATTGAGATAGAGAAAAACCTATCAGTAGTACATCACTCCTTCCTTGTTAAGATACTTTCTTCACTTTGCAAAGATATACCACTCTCTCTTAGTTCTCCTTGTACCTCACTGACCTCTATATATTAGTCTTGTCTTTTTTGCAGATCTTATTATCTTCTCAATCTCTAAAACTTTTAATTCCCTGGGGATTTATCCTCAGTCCTTTTCTTTTGTAGCTAAAAAATTCTTAGTGATTTCATTTAGTATCAGTGCTTTAAAGGCTTTGAATATTCAAATGCCACTAGTACATTAAAAACTATCTGTAGTAGGCAGAAGAATAGTATCCCCTAAAAAATCGTGTCCAGTTGAAACCTCAGAATATGACTTTACTTAGAAAAAGGGTCTTTGAAGATATAATTAGGTAATAAACTCAAGATAAAATCATCCTGGACTTAAGATGGGCCCCAAATCCAGTGACTGGTGTTTTTGTAAGAAAAGAACACAAACAGAAACACTGAGAAATCCAGGTGAAGAATGTAAATCAACTATCCACCATATCCTCTGGTCTCTAGACTTTTCTCTTTCAGTCTGTGTTCAGTCAGAAAAATTGAGCCACTACAAGTATTATGGGAATAAGAAGTTTTATATAGAAATCAAGATTGCACAGATTGGGGAGGAGTTGGGGAAGTAAAGAATGCTTCATTTTTCATCTGAAGTTACATAGGTGTACATTGGAGTTATGTAGCCATAAGCCAAAGAATGCATGGGGCCACCAAAAGCTGGAAGACGCAAGGAAGAATAATTTTTCTAGGGTCTGCAGTGGGAGCATGGCTCTGCTGACACCTTGAGTTTGGACTTCTAGCCTCCAGAACTGTCAGATAATACATTCCTATTGCTTTAAGCTACCTAGATGGTGTTACTTTATTATAGCAGTCCTAGGGAAATAGCACAATATCTTATTTACATTTTCATTCTAGACTTCTCTCCTCTAGTTCCTATCTGTATATTCAATTTATAATCATCATTTCCACTTGGATACAAAATTTCTCCTTCTGAAGTCTCCCTGTTCTCAGAAAATGGTAATATCATCCAGTTACTTGGATAAAAATCCTTAGATTCATTCTTAATTTCTTGCTTTTCTCTCACATCCTTTATCCAATACATCAGCAAATCCTATTAGTAATGTCTTTCAAATATATCTAGAACCTAACAATCACTTCTAACTGGCTTCATAGTTCCCACTCCAGTCCATTCACTATCAATAGCTCCCTGATTCCATCTTTTCCCTCTAACAATACATTCTGAATCATGGCAGTCAGCTGATCCCTTAAAAATATTATGTCAGATTGTGTCATACTTATGCTCAGGTCCTATTTTCCATTCATGGAGAATTTTAGGAGGGGAGCATCCTGGGGAAAAGCTGTAAGGGATATATGCTGTTATCAACAACTTTCTATTGCTAAGGCTGAACACTACATTTCCCAAAAGCCCTTTCCCTGTGTATGGCTCTGTGTTAGAGTTCAACAATGAATGGAATGCTTAAATTTGCCAAAAAGAACTAAGGTAGAAGCCATTATTCTTGGGAATTCATAGCAACCAGTGTCAGTGATTCTAACAGCTCTGATTTCTCCACCAATTTTAGTGCATCAGTCTAAAGTGATGAGTGAATGTTTTGCAAATACTCTGGCTGCAATCTCAAGGATCTTCACTTTTCCAACTCCTCCCTCATTTGTGCAATCTTGATTTCTATATAAAACTCCTTATTCCTATAATACTTACAGTGGCTCCATTTTCCTGACTGAACATAGACTGAAACAGAAGCGTCTACACACCAGATGATATAGTAGAGAGTTGATTTTAAATGATAAACATGTGATAGAGTAAAAGAAAAATGATCGTCAATTAGGAACTTCAAGATAATAAATCTAAAGATAAGAAACACTATGTATATACTACCTGTCTCTCTAGTAAGCAATATTTACCTAGTCACAATGATATAAACACTATGGATTTTCAAATTTTATATACAATCCATAGGGAAAGCATGAGATATTCAATTGTGTTTATAGAACAGAACTTAAATATTAACCTTCATAATATAGAAAGAAGACAGAAGTTGGGAGATGAAGGTAAAGAGCAGAATGAATTTCTTTACATTTCATAGTGATGAATAAAAAAAAATTGTAGTTGATAAAATGAGAAATGAAGCTGGAAAAATATATTGCTGAAGTCCAAAAAGGTAACCAATAGAGGAACTGAAACTGGTGATAGAACTACATTAGAATTAAATAAGTATGAATAGGTGATGGTACAAGAGAGGTAAATCTTCATTTATCATATCCAGCATTCTACCGATAATGTCTACAATTGGCCAATTAAACCAAAAATGGTATAAACATATTGAAATTAAGTTTTTTATCCTAGCAGCTTGTCTAAACTAGGGTTTCAGAAGTGAATTAAACCCGAATGTGTCCTTGTAGGCATGAATGAACTTATCTCCTGTATATCTGGTATGGTGCTAGTTACATGCCATCTTTGGGACATATGAGAAAATAATCCCTCAAGTCATTGTCTGGCTTTGAGTTCAGATGAGGAACTCCTTTTAAGAAAGGGTGGGGAAAGTAAGCAGGAAGTGAGTCAGGTGACTGTTTCTTTTCATTCCAAATTCTTCTCTGTTGTTCTGTATCTTTTAATTATGTGTCTCTTTTCTTTGACATACATAAAATACATTTTTTGAAACATTTAGGAATCTCATTTTAGAAGTGTTGAGTATAGTAGTATGATTGGATAGTGATTCAGGTAGCAATAATATGAAGATATAAAGATGATATCAAGATAAAGAACATGAGACAGAAGCTCTGGACAAGATATCAGGGCTGGAGATATGAAGGTAACCTATCAGAATTGATACTGCAAGACATTACTATAATTAGAACTAATTTGGTGAAAGTACTGAAGTGGAGATTATAGAGAGACAAGAAGGAGGTAAGGACCATCGCTGGGGAAGATGGAGTATGCTGAAAAAGGAACTGCAGGCGGGATTGTGAGCTGGGAGGTGGGAATAAGACCCCAAGTCTGACCACAGCACTAAAGAAAGAAAGAGTGCCAAAAACCGAGGGCTACCAACAAATGCTAAGCAGTGTTTGCAATGGCTTCTTGATACATATTTTAAAATAAGTATTTCTGGTTTAACATAGAATTGAAACTCTCTCTGATATATGAACAAGTTGAACAAAGCATTTAATAAAAGAATTCTGGAAACTCCATAAGACTTTTCAAAAATCTTTGCAGTTTCTATCCCTGTCACAACATAACCAATGTGTAAGATGCAAGACTTAGTAGAGTTTTATTCATGTATTTGAAATAGTCCTGCAGGCCATTTTCTGGTTTTAAGTTCACAGAAGGAAATCCTTTTAAGAAAGGGTATTTATTCATTCATGCATATATTTATTAAATGTCTATCATATAAAAACATGCACTAGAAACTGTGGGAATAAATTCAAGAGTTCATAGTCTTATAAAGAATATATACCATGAACATAAATAACTCAGATAACAAGGTAGATATCATGAGGTCTGCAGATGACGAAAGAGATGAATTCAGGAAAGAGACATTACCTCACTTTAAAGCTCTGATCAGTAAAAGTGCAATGAAAATTAGTCTACTGTAGTAAAACACAGCTGAACAGAAATTTCCAGCTTTACTCCTACAAATGCTAGAAAATAATTTAAAACATTTACTCATTTACTACACTGTGATCAACTATCTACTTTAAAAGCAGAGTTTTTAAAACATCAGGTAATATGATAGGCCCCCAAGAGAATATGAATGTGAAGCATCTATTGGCTCTACAGTATTAAGTAGACTGCTCTTAATCAAAGTAAAACCAGGAAAGTCTTACTTTCTTTGCCCCCCAGAGCCACTTTCTAATAATAGCAAAGATTAGATTGTATATTTGATCTACTTAAAGATTATTTCCAGTAGAAAAAAAGCTGATTTTCTTGAACTATCCAGTAAGAATAAGAGGGTTAGAGTGTCATTGTGTAATAATTTACTGTGAGCTTTCTAATTATTAATATAGTGAAACAAAAGACTTTATGCATTTTGATGAGCTCACTTACTGGTTATTTGGGAAAATGAGCTTTGAATGGTATGCCAGCAATGGAAAGATGACAGCAAAAATAGCTATTCTGTATTTATTTGCAAGCTAACTGACAAACCTACATCACAAGAAATACTGCTTTGAGTGAAATGGGCTCACTGATGCCAATAAACAAAGAAATGCAATAGTACAGTTTTAATATATCTGAATAAGAAGTTGTCGGATACGGCATTGTGTGGGTCTTAACCAGAAAATGCACTGATGGATGGCTTCTATTGGCTTTCAGCAAGTGTTATATGTCTGACAGACTATCTACTTTAAGTCCATTTTATTATAACAACCACTTCCATCTCTGCTGAAATACCCATCAGCTTGATACAGGTTTTTTAGCCAGTAAGGAAATATCACATCTCTCCCACATAGATAATTGAAGAGAAAAATATACCAATTGAGCAAGCCAATAACTCCTTCCAATTAAAATTACATGAAACAGGCTATATGTTTCTTAAAGACAGGCTTGCTATTTGATGGTGCTTTAAAACCTCTTAACCACACATCCTGATGGCACTGTCTGGTTCTGTCAATAGGAAGTCACTTAATCAAACTTTTTCCAAACTAATTAAATTTTGTGTTCACTTTAACAACCTATTTCTTCATGATCAATCAGATCAGTTGTACAATCTGATTTTATTGCTAAGGCAACCCCAAATGATATAACAAAGGAAACCGTTTTCATTCCTAAGTGTTTGATCTTACAGGCCCAGCTTAATTGTGTACTTGGGTCTTCAAAAAACCCTTTAGTTTGCATTTTTCTGATTATTTAATGTAATAAAGGAATAGAAAAACGAAGGTAACAGACAGTTGTTTTGGCTGCTAACTGCCAGATATTTTGTCTATCTTTTGCATCTAATTTCCCTTACAATCATTGTTTGTACACATTCACACACAAATCTTTTTTTTTAAGATGTATATTGTGATAGGAGAAATGATATAGTGTATCCAGAAGAAAAACAATCTCTATATGAACAGAGGGGCCACAGCTACTTATAGTTTTCTGTGGCAGAACATATTCATCCTGCTACTTCAGAGGCAGGTTCCAACATTATAAAAAGGCTTGGTAAGAAACTTGTCCTTCAAGTAGCTTCAGTGCTTTAGTCAACAACATAAATGTATTCTGAAGTCTAGTTTTATCTATACTATCTCAGCATTAAGCTGCTAGAGCACAGGAAATGATCTAAACGTACAGTGATGAGACAGTGATTAAATAAATTATGGTACATGCATAAAATGGAATCTATACAGCTTCTTAAAATGATCCTTTGGAAAATTCTGAATGTCATGCTTTGAAAACTTTTGTGATAAATATCATGTAAAACAGGTAGGATCAAAATTATGAATAAAATATTACTCCAGCATGTAAATATGTATCTTACTTATGAATAAGATGTGAGTGGTCAGGGTTTTAGAAAGCAAGTGTGGCACTGTCGGTCTCTTACTATTCTGCTGATTGGATAGAAATAACATGGTCACAGGGAAGAGGGGAAGGATGGGAGAGAGATTAGAAGGAGTTTGAGACTCTAAAATGTCTGACAATCAGGAACGTTTACTTTGGGCAGCTACATGAAAAATCAACTATTGTATTTGTCATAATACATTTTGGCTCTATTTGCTGTTGTTGCTAATACTCCCCTATCTAAGAACTAATAAAGGATGTCAGTAATCAACATACAAAAATCAGTTGCTTTTCTATACACTAACAGTGAACTATTTGAAAAAGAAGTTAAGAAAACAGTATAATTTACATTAGCATCAAAAACAATAAAATACTTAGGTAAAAATTTAACCAAGTAAGTAAAGGATCTGTACACTATAAAACATGATGAAAGAAATTATAATAGACATAAATAAATGGAAAGATATCCTAAGTTCATGGATTGGAAGGCTTAACATTGTTATAATATCCACGCTACCCAAAACAGTTTACAGAGCCAATGTATTCCTATCAAAATTCCAATGACCATTTTTCACAGAAATAATATTTAAAATTCTAAAATTCATATAGAACCACAAAAGACCCAGGATAGCCAAAGAAATTTCAAGCAAGAGGAACAAAGCTGAAAATATCATGGTTTCTTATTTCAAATTCTGTTACAAAAATAGCTACCAAAACGCATGGTACTGGCACAGAAGCAGATACACAGACCAAGGGAACAGACTAGAGAGCCCAGAAATAAACCCACACATATATGGTCAACTAATTTTCAACAAGGGTGCCATGAATACATAATGGGGAAAGGAAAGTCTCCTCAAAAATGGTGTGGAGAAAACTGGATATTCACACACAAAAGAATGAAACTGGGCTCTTATCTTACAGCATATACAACTCAACTTAAAATTTAAATAAGCTAAAAAAAAATACAACTACTACATATATGTCCAGAGAACTTGAAATCAGGATCTTGAAGAGACATCTGCAGTCTCATGTTCACTGCAGCATGATTAAAAGAGCCAAACTGGGATTACAGGCACATGCCACCACATCAGGCTAATTTTTTGTATTTTTTGGGAGGCTGAGGCAGGAGAATTGCTTGAATCGGGAGGCAGAGGTTGCAATGAGCCACGACCATGCCATTGCACTCCAGCATAAGTGACAGAGTGAGACTCCATCTCAAAAGAAATAAATAATAAAATAAAATAGCCAAGCTATGGGAAACATCTTAAATGTCCACCAGTGAATGAACAGGTAAGGAAATTGTGGTATATACATACAATGAAATACTATACAGCATTAAAAAGGAAGACAATTCTGTTATTTGTGATAGCATGGAAAAACCAGGAGGGCATAATATATGGTGAAAAAAGTTAGACAAAGAAAAATAAATGCTGTATAATCTCACTTACATGCGGAGTTTAAAATAGCCAAACTTATAGAAGCAAGGTAGAATGGTGTTTTCCAGGAACCATTAAGGGAGGTTAAGGGCAAAGGGGAAGGTGATGGTTAAAGTTTCAGTTGTGCAAGATAAGTAAGTTCTGGAGATCCACTATACAGCATAATACCTATAGCTAACAATACTCTCTTTTATACCTAGAATTGCTAAGAGAGTATATCTTATGTTAAAGGATTCTTACCAACAAACAAGAACAAAAAGCAATAGAAATGGTAAACAGGCAAAAGAAAACTTTGGAAGTTGATGAATATGTTGATGGTACTGACAGTTTCACAGATATATATGTATCCCCAAACTCATCAAGATGTATATATTATGTACAGCTTTTTATCTATCAAGCATACCTCAATGAAGTGGTTTAAAAATATTCCCCTAACTAATCCAATATTATACCCTATACAAACTATCTAAAATCTACATCTGTCATGCATTCATGCATGAAAAATCCAGGTATTACTTGTTGTGTACCCTGTTTTCTGATTTATTCACCCTTAAATATGGATTTTTTTCCAGATGCATATATAATATATATGTCATGTGCATTTACATTTACATTACTTAATTTATTCACTCATGAGAATCTGCTAACTATTACGCCTTGAGGATACATTGAGTGAAGAAAGTTTATTAGCAGTTGGAAGGACAGATCTGCATAGCAGGAGTAAACCTGACATATTAATATGTGTGTTTCCTTTTATTTCTCATTCTCTCGCCTCTCTTAATCACCCTCTCCTCTCCCAAATGCCTTCTTCCCCTCCTTAGTACGTATCCTCAGTTTACACAGAGAATAGCAACAAAAACTGGAAAATTCATAGAATTCTAAGGGAATATAGTGGTTAATGGTATTTGAAAAAATCAGGAAACGGTCTGATGAGGAGATGATGTGAGGTCCGTGTAAATATATGGAAGACAATTCTAAGGTAGTATAGGTAGGGCCTAGTGCCCAACCTGGACTGAAGGAGGCCACAGTGGCCTTTTATTTTTATTCTTTTTGCTATTTATTTTAAATTTATTTATTATACTTTAAGTTCTGAAGCACATGTGCAGAACATGCAGGTTTGTTACACAGGTATACACATGCCACAGTGGTTTGCTGCATCCATCACCCTGTCATCTACATTAGGTATTTCTCCTAATGCTATCCCTCCCCAATCCCCTCATCACCTGCTATCCCTCCCTTAGCCCCCTGCCCCCCAGCAGGCCCCGGTGTGTGATATTTTCCTCCCCGTGTCCATGTGTTCCCATTGTTCAACACCCACTTATGACTGAGAACTTGTGGTGTTTGGTTTTCTGTTCTTGTGTCAGTTTGCTGAAAATGATAGTTTAAAGCCAGCAGGTAATAACTAAGCAACTCATAAGATAAAGCACTCTCTTGTAACATTGCCTACTAGAATCCCCTCAGAGAATATGAAATTCTCTGGGACACACAAGCTGAAGGAGCCAGAGAAATGCAGGTCATACATGTGGGCATTCCTAGGTGTGCTCTGGGGAGACTGGTCCCAGCAAAATGACTGGTTTGGCTGCTAAGCATGGGAAATTCCCATTGCTGATACTAGGCATATTACTGCTAATGTGGCATCTGTGATGTCTTGGAGGCAAAGTAAGGCAAATTTCAAAAAGATTACTTTTAGATCACTTACTTAGAATATTTGGGTAGTTTGCTCATTGCATATAATTTAAAAACATTTTCAGGTACAGAATATAGAATTTTTCTGAAAGATTAGTGCAAACAAAGGGTTAATTGGTAACTTTGGCTTGCTTTCCCTCTTCATGCCCCAATATTATGAAGGAGATAAACAATATCCTAGTACCCTATCATTTTTAAAGATGATACTAAAATTAAAGTCCTATAATCATCTTTTAGAATGATTTCTAAGGCTTAAAAGTGCTAAAAACCTCCAAATATTTTCTTCAAAATAATCATTTTTGTCTCACTGATAAGTTCAAACTTTCCACTCAGATAGACTGTATTTATTGAATTTCACAGAAAACTTCAATTACAGGTCTCTTGCAATGAAGATAATTATACAAAAATTTTACATTTGATATTCCTTTTTCCAGGTTTTAGGGAGAAAAGAAAGATATACTAATATTTATTTTATTATTACTACCAGCTCTTACTATGTTATATAGAATTCTCCACAAAGAAAGCATGCACCAAATGATTTTTAGTATGATTTTAAGACTGTAAGAACAAAAAGAGCCAGTTACTTGTGTTTACATTTTGAGGAAACTATCCCCAAAGCCCCACATTAATAATAGTGCTCTCTCTTTCAATGTCTTAAAGTTATTGCTGTGACTTTCAAATTTTATTTTTCCATAGGCCAAGGATCCCAACTGTGCCATAAAGTATGACCTATAATTTGGAACTCTCATCTCTGAGATTTTATTTGGTCAGCTTCTATTATCTACTCTATTTATCTCTCTTTTTCAATTGGACTCTGGAGAGTTGGTTAAAGGTGAACATTTCCTATAAATAAGTCTCTTCACCTCTATCTCCCAGGTTGATTCATGACCTAATATAACCTTTGACCCTAAGAAAGTAGATTTCTAAGAGAATAATTGCTAGTTTTATACTGCTATTTGGCTTCGTATCTATAGCTAGGCAACCTTCTTAAATATACCCAAGAATTTCTACCTTAGCAAATATATAAACTGCTCTTCTAAATTTTTTTTAAAAAGAAGCACTGAAACAATCATTTCTATAACTTAGTATAACACAATAGATTTAAAAAAATTGCAAATATATAGTGAACTATGAACCATGAATGTTTAAAATAAGTAGAATAATATATGTTTGAAGTGATGGATACTCCAATTACACTGATTTGACCAGTATGCATTGTATACCAGTATCAAGAAATCACATGTATCCCCAAATATGCACAACTATTACATATCAATAAAAAGAAGACACAAAATGTTGAAAGTAAATCGTAAAGTAATACTATGGAGGACAATGAATTGGCCATTATGAGAATATAGGATTTAAGTGTCCCAAACTAAAGAGACTGCTCATTTCTATCAACATATTATTCTACACACACACATACACACACATACACACACATACCCTTGTGCATTTAAGTGAATGTGCACACCTAGTTCCACCCAAATATGATGTAGCAAAGTGCAAATATTTTAGGGCTTAATTAGCCTCTAAATTGGTAGGAGTACTAGCAAAATAGGACAGACTTCAGATTGCAGATACCATGCACCGTGTGTAGGAAACTACCTTATGCTGGTAGTTGCTACTGGCATATTACTATATTATCACAAGGAATCTGCAGAATGGACTCCAAACTTGAGCTATAAAATAATGTAGCCTTCTGATTATAGATATTTTAGAAAAATTGCACATTTTGAAACTTTGAATGAATGCCATATTGTTCACAGGTGGCAGACCCACAAATGGAGCTACAATGTGTTAAGATATCTATTTACACATGCATCTCTAACCAGCCTGGATAACTGTCAACTACTATTGGAGATCATGGTGAGAATAAATCAAATATAAAACAGAAAAACAATACACTACATACTGTATGATTATGCTTACATTAATGCTATGAAATACAAAGTAGTACATAGTGACAGAAGCAAATCAGGGGTTGTCTAAGCTTAGGGGAGAAGGAGTTGGAATGAGGCCGTGCAAAGGGACACTAGAAAAATTTTGGCGATAATGAATATGTTCATCATTTTGATTGTGATGATAATTTCATAAATGTATAACATATATTAAAACTTATCAAACTTTACAGTTTAAATATGTGGGTTTACCATATGTCAGTTTTAATTTTAAAAAGCTATTAAAACATATGTAATAAAAATGTGTTCCCAATTTTATGCCTATATTCAATACATTAGTCAGAAATTGGTCTCTAATCATTTACTGATGTATGACTGTGAACAACTAAAGAACTTGCAGATACTTAATGTAACAAACTGTCCTTTCCAAAGGAGCCACAATTAGCCTTCAGTTACAGGAAGCAAGGAGAACTGAGGAGGGAGAGTTGGTGTGAAGCAAGACTGTGTGTGTTTGGAAACTCAGGTATTAGAATGGGAGTTACTTAACAGTAACACAGTAGTTTAGTACACATTAACAAAAAGAAATATCACAGACACAAGTTTAGAAAGAGAGACTGCGTAGCCTCCTTTTAGAATGCGGAAGCCATGTGCCAGCAGAAGTCACACTCCAACTCTGAATAATAACTAAACTCAGCATGTCAGTCGTGCAGCCATTCTTCCTAGATGACGCTGACAGCAAAGATAACTGAGTGGAAGGTCTGGGGCACCCAAGTCAGAACTGGTTGGGGTTCAGGTAGAGGGGTCTGTGACCAGCAGGCTACTCAACCTGTCTGGAAATCAATTAACCTAGTTGTGGAAAGTAGAGTCTTGTGAAGGCTGGAAGGTCAGACTCAGTTTGAGATGGAATCTGTTTTCCCTCTGAACACAGTGCTTACAGGTTCATTATGTATCTCCTAACAGAAGTCACTGGCTTTATAGCTATTTTGGTGTGGCTTACCATCTCCAGCTCTCTTTTTGAGGTCATGGTCCTAGAGTAGGGGGCATTTCTTATGAATCTTTGATCCTTCATATTGCTGACAATAAACATTGAATGGAGGAATAAAATTAGTGTTTGTAGGCTTTCCTAAAGCTCATTAGCCTGTTCCCCAACTGACACCATCATTTACTTCAAAACCCACTGCTACCAACAGAATCAGCTGCCAAGTCCACTAAGTGAAGAATGGACACTGGAGTCTCAGAATTGAATCACAATAACCTTTCAACCCATGATAAATTTCAGGACTACTATATTAAAAGTTGCAGATACAAGCTTGACAGGAGACCAGGAAAAGTGAACTCAATCCCTCAATTCAGAAAACTCCTTGGGATTTCCTGCTGTGTGATTTGACATGACTGACTTTCTGAACAGACCATCTAAGCAGGAGACAAATCCAGCAGCAAATCTGCCTGGGGATGGATAACATAATATTTATCTTTCATTCCCTGCTTCCCTTATTTTATCAATGGGGGATTGATTAAAGAGATGATGTCTAGGCACCAGGCATCAGAGATCTGGGAAATTAAGCTGTGAAAACTCATAGGCTTTTGGTACACACATACCCAACGTGCATGCTGCCTTCAGGTCCACTCTGTCCAGCACAGCAGTTAGAAAGCAAGTACCAATCTACACTATTGATAACTTACCAAAGTAAGCTCTTGAGCTTCTTTTGCCTGCATAATACATAAGAGAATGAAGGGGTACAGTCTCTTTAATTTGATCATGCTAATCCAGCATAGCTGACATGATGCAAGGGAAAATAAGATCTGTGCAGTTTACTTCAGGGTTTTCAAAATCTAATCCAATCAGACAAATATTATTAGAGCCTAATAAGTTCCAAATACCATTTGGATGCCCCTACAAATGAGCTAGTCTCTTTTTCAGGAAAGCAGGTGCTTATACAGAGGGACCGATTTGAAATCTTAAGTGGGACAGAAGGATAGGCAGAGCTTGCCCTTGGGGTTGGGGGAGTGTGTAAGATCAATATGTATGAGGAGCATGCAGGGATGAAACAAACAATAAACCTCGCACCCAACTGGCAATCTTAGAAGGTCATCAGTCCAATGTCACTAGAAATAGGGTGAGGAGCCAGATATAAGATATCTAAACTGAGAAATCAGAGGAAGTGGGAATCAACCCAGAGTAATTCCTCTATCTAAAGAAACAGACACTGGCACTTTAATCGCAACCTGGGCCTCCTCCATGGATGTGAAGGGCTTCATTAAAGGTACTAACCCAGCTAAGATCCAGCTCTCCAGCAGCTAGTTCAGGGGTATAAACATGTTAACAAATCGCTAGAAATGAATTTTCAGAATTTAGAACAGAGGTATGTATGCTGCAAGAAAGGCTACGCAAAGCAATTGCCTTCTAAAATGTTTAGATAGACAAGCTGGTAAATGAATTCCAAACAAAGGGAGCAGCCTGTGCATGGACATGGGATGATGACAATGATGGAAGAAGAGTGAGTGATTCAGTGTAGCTGGTGCATATTTTTGTGAAGGGAAGTGGCAAGGGCAAGGTTGAATATATAGGCTGGGGCCAGATGGTGAAGGGACTTGTTTGCTGGACCTGAAATTTTAGATATTATCCTGAAAACAATGAGGAGATGAACAAGCTTTTGAGTATAGGGTGTTCAATCGTGAGTTGTCCCCTGAAGCTCTCTCAGCATGTTGATGGCTGAAAGAAGCAGATAATGCATTCCCACAGATTCTTTCTCATTTTCCCATGAAATGTCCTGGTTCTAGCCTTGAACCAGGGCTTCTGACCTCTGTTTTGGAAAGTTTATCTTTTGATCCCCCCCATTTTGCCCAGCCCCTTTTGGGTAACAGATTACTTGCCAAATTCTGATGTTGTACTTCACCAAGGGACCGCTGCTCCCACTATCTATGCAAACATTATGGCAAAATAGAAACAAAAGGCACTGATATTCTTTTTCTGGTCTTAGCCTCTGAAATGCTGTGTACCAGTCAAGAGTAGAGACAGGACAGTAACAGGGGTTGGAGGTGAAGTCGAAGAGGAGATAGTAGAAAGAGAGATAAATTAGAGAAAGGAAGAACACTGAAGAGGACAAATAAAGATAATGATGACCGTTGCCGAGAGGATCAATGCAGAGGTGCTGAAGAGATGGAATCTGCAAGTCTTGGTGACTGACGTGAAACTTCGACTGTATGTTGAAGGTAGGGGAAAAACAGTCATGGACAATCACTTTGGACCATGTTGAACTTTTAGTGTTAGTGAGAAATCTGAGTAAATATGTCCAATTGGCTACTGAAAACACAGGTATGGGGTTCAAGAGAGATTGGGCACCAAGTGCAAGTTTGGTATTGTTTGATATATACTGTAAAAGTCAAGCCATGGAAAAAATGAGATGATGGAATTGCTAAAGAGGAGTATTCAAGACAGAAAATAAGACTAAAAAGCAGGAATCAAAGGAGGAAGAGATCTAAGAAAGGGTACCCTAAGCAGTAAAAGAAGAAAAGGATTTTAGCAAAGAGAATTGTTTACCATGTCAAAATGGTTCAGTCAAATGAAAATGGAAGAGAGGGCACAGAATATAGCAATGCACATGGGACAAGGGGGAATACAAATGGAAATAAGCTAAAAAGTGAATGGAACATCAAGAAAATAGAGACAGGAAACATAGATTTCATTTTTCAAAAGTTTGCCTAGAAAGGAAAGGAGAGGGCTACATTTGGTATTTTGAGAAGAAAGCAAAAGCAAGGATTTAAGGAATTATTTAAGGTAATGAAACTTGAATATGTTTACAGGTTGAGAAAATGGGACCAGTAAAAGGAGACTAGATGGTACAAAATACAAAAATAGATAGTCGATTGAGCTTTAATCCAATTTCATTGTTTCTGGCTGCATAACAATAGTCCATAAAATAAATTACTTTGTTTTTTGCTGACATTCAACATAAAACAAGATAGAAGGTAGAGAATGGAATATTAGGGACTGGCATGATGGCTGAATAGGAACAGCTCCGGTCTGCAGCTCCCAGTGAGATCAATGCAGAAGGAGGGTGATTTCTGCATTTCTAACTGAGGCCCCTGGCTCATCTCACTGGGAGTGGTTAGACAGTGGGTGCAGCCCACGGAGG
Organism: Cheracebus regulus; assembly: GCA_963574635.1. NCBI lineage: Eukaryota > Metazoa > Chordata > Mammalia > Primates > Pitheciidae > Cheracebus > Cheracebus regulus. The sequence continues at coordinate 37,929 of CAUYQU010069774.1, forward strand.
GTGAGATGAAGCAGGGTGGGGTGTTGCCTCACCCGGGAAGTGCAAGGCATCAGGGAACTCCCTCCCCTAGCCAAGGGAAACTGTGAGGCACCATGCTGTGAGGAATGGTGCGCTCCAGCCCAGATACTATGCTTTTCCCATGTCTTTGCAACCCACAGACCAAGAGATTCCCTCAAATGCCTACACTACCAGGGTCCTGGGTTTCAAGCACAAAACTGGGCAACCATGTGGGTAGACACCGAGCTAAGCTGCAGGAGTTTTTTTTCACATCCCATTGGTGTCTAGAATGCCAATGAGACAGAATCATTCACTCCTCTGAAAAGGGAGCCGAAACCAGGAAGCCAAGTGGTCTGGCTTAACAGATCCCACCCCCATGGAGCCCAGCAAGCTAAGATCCACTGGCTTGAAATTCTCACTGCCGGCACAGCAGTCTGAAGTCAACCTGGGATGTTCAAGCTTGATGCAGGGAGGGGTGTTTACCATTACTGAGACTTGAGTAGGAGGTTTTCCCCTCACAGTGTAAACAAAGCCTGCAAGAAGTTCAAACTGGGCAGAGCCCACCACAGCTCAGCAAAGCCTCTGTAGCCAGACTGCCTCTCTTGATTTCTCCTCTCTGGGCAGGGCATCTCTAAGGGAAAGGCAGCAGCCCCAGTTAGGGGCTTATAGATAAAACTCTCATCTCCCTGGGCAGAGCACTTGGGGGAAAAGGCAGCTGTGGGCACAACTTCAGCAGACTTAAACATTCCTGCCTACCAGCTCTGAACAGAGCAGTGGATTTCCCAGCACAGTGCTTGAGCTCTGCTAAGGGCCAGAATGCTTCCTCAAGTGGGTCCCTGACTGGGAGACACCTCCCAGCAGGGGTTGACAGACATCTCACACAGGAGAGCTCCTGCTGGCATCTGGTGGGTTCCCCTCTGGAACAGAGGAAGGAACAGGCATCAATCTTTGCTGTTCTGCAGCCTCTTCTGGTGATGCCCCAGGCAAACAGGGTCTGGAGTGGACCTCTATCAAACTCCAGCAGACCTGCAGCAGAGGGGCCTGACTGTTAGAAGCAAAACAAACAAACAGAAAGGAATAGCATCAACATCAACAAAAAGGAGGTCCACACAGAGACCTCATCTGAAGGTCACTAACATCAAAACCCAAAGGTAGATAAATCCACGAAGATGAGGAAAAACCAGAGCAGAAAGGCTGAAAATTCCAAAAACCAGAATGCCTATTCTCCTCCAAAGGATCACAACTGCTCACCAGCAAAGGAACAAAACTAGACTGAGAATGAGTTTGACAAACTGACAGAGGTAGGCTTCAGAAGGTGGCTAATAACAAACTTATCTGAGCTAAAAGAGCATGTGCTAACCCAGTGCAAGGAAGCTAAGAACCTTGAAAAAAGGTTAGAGGAATTGCTAACTAAAATTACCAGTTTAGAGAAGAACATAAATGACCTGATGGACCTGCAAAACACAGCACAAGAACTTTGTGAAGCATACACTAGTATCAATAGCCAAATTGATCAAGCAGAAGAAAGGATATCAGAGACTCAAGATCAACTTAATGAAATAAAGTGTGAAGACAAGATTAGAGAAAAAAGGATGAAAAGGAACAAACAAAGCCTCCAAGAAATATGGGACTACATGAAAAGACCAAACCTTCTTTGATTGGTGTACCTGAAAGTGGCAGGGAGAATGGAAAGTTGGAAAACACTCTTCAGGATATTATCCAGGAGAACTTCCCCAACATAGCAAGGCAGAGGAAATTCAGGATTCAGGAAATACAGAGAACACCACAAAGATACTCCTCGAGAAGAGCAATCCCAAGACACATAATCGTTAGATTCACCAAGGTTGAAATGAAGGAAAATATATTAAGGGCAGCCAGAGAGAAAGGTTGGTTTATCCACAAAGGGAAGCCCATCAGATGAAGAGTGGATCTCTCTGCAGAAACCCTACAAGCCAGAAGAGAGTGGGGCCAATATTCAACATTCTTAAAGAAAAGAATATTCAACCCAGAATTTCATATGCACCCAAACTAAGCTTCACACATGAAGGAGAAATAAAATCCTTAAGAGACAAGCAAATGCTGAAAGATTTTGTCACCATCAGACTTGCTTTACAAGAACTCCTGTAGGAAGCACTAAACATGGACAGGAAAAACCAGAACCAGCCACTGAAAAAACATACGAAATTGTAAAGACCATCCAAACTATGAAGAAACTGCATCAACTAATGGGTAAAATAACCAGCTAGCATCATAATAACAGGATCAAATTCACATATAACAATATTAGCCTTAAATGTAAATGAGCTAAATGCCCCAATTAAAAGAAACAGAGAAGCAAATTGGACAAAGAGTGAAGACCCACTGATGTGCTGTACTCAGAAGACCCTTCTCATGTGCAAAGACTCACATAGACTCAACATAAAGAGACGGAGGGACATTACCAAGTAAATGGAATGCAAAAAAAAAAAAAAAAAGTAGGGGGTGCAAGCCTAGTCTCTGATAAAACAAGACTTTAAATCAACAAAGATCAAAAGAGACAAGGAAGGCCATTACATAATGGTAAAGGGATCAATACAACAAGAAGAGCAACATATCCTAAATATATATGCACCCAATGCAGGAGCACCCAGATTCATAAAGCAAGTTCTTAGAGACCTACAAAGAGACTTAGGCTCCCACAAAAGCGACCTAAAAAAAGACCTAGACTCCCACACAATAATAGTATGGGACTTTAACACCCCACTGTCAATATTAGACAGATCAACAAGACAGAAAATTAACAAGGATATTCAGGACTTGAACTCAGCTCTGGACTAAGCGGACCTAATAGACATCTACAGAACTCTCCATCAAAAATCAACAAACTATATATTCTTCTCAGCACCACAGTACACATATTCTAAAATTGACCACATAATTGGAAGTACAACACTCCTCAGCAAATGCAAAAGAATGAAATCATAACAAACAGTCTCTCAGACTGTAATGTAATCTCTCAGTGTAATCAAATTAAAACTCAGGATTAAGAAACTCACCTAGAACCACATAACTACATTGAAACTGAACAACCTGCTCTTGAATGGGTAAATAACAGAATTAAGGCAGAAATAAATAAGTTCTTTGAAATCAATGATAACAAAGACACAATGTACCAGAATTTCTGGAACACCACGAAAGCAATGTTTAGAGGGAAATTTATAGCACTAAATGCCCAGACGAGAAAGCAGGAAAGATCTAAAATCAACACCCTAGCATCACAATTAAAAGAACAAGAGAAGCAAGAGCAAACAAATTCAAAAGCTAGCAGAATACAAGAAATAACTAAGATTGGAGCAGAATTAAAGGAGATAGAGACACAAAAACTCTTCAAAAAATCAATGAATTTAGGATCTGTTTTTTTGAAAATTTCAACAAAATAGACTGTTAGCCAGATTAATAAAGAAGAAAAGAGAGAAGAATTAAATAGACACAATAAAAAATGATAAAGGGGATGTCACCACTGATCCCACAGAAATACAAACTATCATAAGAGAATACTATAGACAACTCTATGCAAATAAACTAGAAAATCTAGAAGTGAATAAATTCCTGGACACATACACCCTCCCAAGACTAAACCAGGAAGAAGTCAAATCCCTGAATAGACCAATAACAAGTTCTAAAATTGAGGCAGTAATTAATAGCCTACCAACCCAAAAAAGCCCGGAACTAGACAGCTTCACAGCTGAATTATACCAGAGGTACAAATAGGAGCTGATACCATTCCTTCTGAAACTATTCCAAACAATAGAAAAAGAGGGACTCCTCCCTAGCTCATTTTATGAGGCCAGCATCATCCTGATACTAAATCCTGGCAGAGACACAACAAAAATAGGAAATTTCAGGCCAATATCTCTGATAAGCATCAATGAGAAAATCCTCAATAAAATACTGGCAAACTGAATCCAGCAGCACATCAAAAAGCTTATCCACCATGACCAAGTCAGCTTCATCCCTGGGATACAAGGCTGGTTTAACACACACAAATCAATAAACATAATCCATACATAAACAGAAGCAATGGGAAAAAAAACCACAGGATTATCTCAATAGATACAGAAAATATCTTCGATAAAATTCAACAACCTTCATGCTAAAGCTCTCAATAAACTAGGTATTGATGAAACATATCTCAAAATAATAAGAGCTATTTATGACAAACCCATAGCTGATATCATACTGAATGGGCAAAAGCTGTAAGTATTCCCTCTGAAAACCAGCAATACACAAGGATGCCCTCTCTTACCACTATTATTCAACATAGTATTGGAAGTACTGGCCAGAGCAATCAGGCAAGAGAAAGAAATAAAGGTATTTAAATAGGAAGACAGGAAGTCAAATTCTCTCTGTTGGCAGATGACATGATTGTATATTTAGAAAAACCCATAATCTCAGCCCCAAATCTCCTTAAACTGATAAGCAACTTCAACAAAGTCTCAGGATACAAAATCAATTGCAAAAATCACAAGCATTCCCATACACCAATAATACACAAACAGAGAGCCAAATCACGAGTAACTCCTATTCACATTGCTACAAAAATAATAAAATACCTAGGAATACAACTTAAAATGGGATGTGAAGGACCTCTTCAAGAAGAATTACAAACTACTGCTCAAGGAAATAAGAGGACACAAACAAATGGAAAAACATTCATGCTCATGGATAGGAAGAATCGGTATCGTGAAAATGGCCATACTGCCCAAAGTAGTTTATAGATTCAATGCTATTCCCATCAAGCTACCATTGACTTTCTTCACAGAAATAGAAAAAACTAGTTTAGATTTCACATGGAACCAAAAAACAGCCCGTATAGCCAAGACAATCCTATGCAAAAAGAACTGAGCTGGAGGCATCATGTTACCTGATTTCAAACTGTATTACAAGGTTACTACAACCAAAATAGCATGGTACTGGTACCAAAACAGATATATAAACCAATGGAGCAGAACAGAGGCCTCAGAAATAATACCACACTTCTACGACCATCTAATCTTTGACAAAACTGACAAAAACAAGCAATGGGGAAATAATTCCATATTTAATAAATGGTGTTGAAAAAACTGGCTAGCCATATGTGTAAAATTGAAACTGTACCCCTTCTTTACATTTATATAAGAATTAACTCAGGATGAATTAAAGGCTTAAATGTAAGACCTAAAACCATAAAAACCCTGGAAGAAAACGTGGCAATACCATTCAGGACATAGGCATGGCCAAAGACTTCATGACTAAAACACCAAAATCAATGGTGACAAAAGCCAAAATAGACAAATGGAATCTATTAAACCAAAGAGCTTCTGCACAGCAAAAGAAACGATCATCAGAGTAAATAGGCAACCTACAGAATGTGAGAAAATTTTTGCAATCCATTTATCTGACAAAGGGCTAATATCTAGAATCTGCAAAGAACTTAAACAAATTTACAAGAAAAAAACAACCCCATCAAAAACTGGTCAAAGGATACAAACAGACACTTCTCAAAAGAGAACATTTATTGGCATGGCACAGTGGCTGACACCTGTAATCCCAGCACTTTGGTGGATCATGAGGTCAAGAGAGTTAGACCATCCTGGCTGATATGGTGAAACCCTGTCTCTACTAAAAATACAAAAAATTAGCAGGGTGCGGTGGCAAGCACCTGTAGCCCCAGCTACTCATAAGGCTGAGGCAGGAGAGTCACTTGAACCCAGGAGGCAGTTAGAATGGTGATCTTTAACATGTCAGGAAACAACAGATGCTGGTGAGGATGTGGAGAAATAGGAATGCTTTTACACCATTGGAGGCAGTGTAAATTAGTTCAACCATTGTGAAAGACAGTGTGGTAATTCCTCAAGGATCTAGTACCAGAAATACCCTGTGACCCAGCAATCCCATTACTGAGTATATACCCAAAGGATTATAAATCATTCTATTATAAAGACACATGCACATGTATGTTTATTGCAGCACTGTTCACAATAGCAAAGACTTGGAACCAACCCAAATGCCCATCAATGATAGACTGGACGAACAAAATGTGGCACGTATACACCATAGAATACTATGCAGCCATAGAAAACGACGAGCTCATGTCCTTTTCAGGGACATGGATGAAGCTGGAAACAATCATTCTCAGCAAACTAATACAGGAACAGACAACCAAACACCACATGTTCTCACTTATAAGAGGGAGCTGAACAATGAGAACACAGACACAGGGAGGGGAACATCACCCACCAGGGCCTGTTGCGGGTTAGGGAGCTAGAGGAGGGATAGCATTAGGGGAAATACCTAATGTAAATGATGGGTTGATGGGAACAGAGAATCACCATGGCATGTGTATACCTATGTAACAAATCTGCACATTCTGCACGTGTATCCCAGAACTTAAAATGTAATAAAAAATAAAATTAAAAAAGAATGGAGCATCCAAAGAAATAAAGCAGTTATAGGTGATTTTTTTTTTTTGCTTTTTCTCTTGCCTCTGCTAGCAGCAAAATTCTAAAACCTGAATTTGAAGCTCTGCTTTAAAAGTGGCATATTATTTAAAAATGTAAGAGCATACTAATACTAATCCTAGTAAGTCATCATTCATCCATACATTTTGGGGAAAGAGTGACACTGCTTAGCTAAAGAGTGAGTCTAATTAAGTAGATCATCGTATATACCAAGGACACATTTGTGAATATTACAAGATAAGAAACCCATTAGCTATTAAAACTATGTTGAACATAACTCAATCTTTCTTTACTGATTTGAAAGAATCTTATAGTGCCCTGGGGCCATCATTATAAATATTAATTCTCATTGAAAATACAGAACTGTCAGTTCTTTAACACCTTCTAGTAGAAATAGCCTTTTCTAATTTTAGACTTGTTAAATAAATTGACAGATAGGTTTGAAGAAATAAAAGGTTAATGCCATAGATAATACAAAATGTAGAGAATTACTAGTTTGCTTCTTGTTCCTAAAACTCTATGATTATTTCCAGCTGAAAATGTTCCACCATAGTTATCAGAAGTCTTATTTTAATAAATTTACTACAGGTCAAGAATATAGCATATATTGATGTAAACCTAGGTATTCTGGAAAAGTACATAAATTGGATAGCATATTTCCTAGATTAAATGAATGACTTTATGCTGGAATATTTCCCTTTTCATATTTATCCAGCTGTATAATTTCAGTGACAGAAGGATATGATAGTTGGCTGAACAATTCAAACTAAAAACTGCACCTATAGTTTTTAATGAGTTAAAGACAAATTCAGGTCAGTAGAGGGATGCTATTAATGTATTTGGGTGAATTGCACCTACGGAAGAAAGTACTAGAAAGTGAAATGCATGGTTTATTTTGTAATGGGATAGCATTTGAGCAGATTCTTTATTGAGGATAAAAACACAGAAAGAAATATTGAATATGAGTTATAATTAAAATTATCAAAGGAAAAGCCAAATGGTATAAATACTATAATAATCTTCGGGGCTATTTCAGTTCTTGTATTTATCTAGTCTCCTCAAGAAAGTATAGCATTTGACTATGAAATTATGCATGTGAAAGCACATTGTGGGATATTTGCAGTATGCTAGGCACTAGGCTAGGCCCTGAGGGCATAAAGACACAGTTGTGCCCTATTAGATTCACGTCTAATAAAATAAGCTCACACATATATACACATACACGAAATGCATATGTGTGTGTGCATAAATTGTCTGTGAGGACTGCCTGAAGGAAATACAGCTTGTTAGTAATCTATTCATCTACTATTTTAGATACAAGGAGTACATTAGGCTATGTTATTTTGGTTTACCTAAAACCATGTTAAGATATATTTTCAGATTACGCTCTCACTTTTTCTTACATTACATGCTACACAAAGACAACCTGCAAATATAATTTCTGTGGATTTGCTATGAAATGAAGGCCTTATTGGTATTATTCTATCAATTCATACCCATTTTGAAGCTCCATTTGAGAGTTCAACATTTAAAAGAGCATTGTTTCCCTTATGGCAGTGGTTCTCACAGTATGGACCCCCTGAATCAGAATCTTCTGAGGATGCCTTATAAAAGTGGAGATTTTTAATCTTTGTCATAGACCTATGAAATCAGAATCCCAGATAATAGAGTCTGATAATCTGCCTCTTCATGTACTCCCCAGGTGATTTGTGTTTGCCTTAAAGTTTAAAAGCTGCTGCCCTAAGAAGCCAAGAATGTTCTCCCTTAGAACATTCTTCCTCAGATCTGTGAAGCATATTCTCCTCCTTTTAGTTTTGGCCTCAAGAGACTTAGTATCAAATCTGATGCTCAACTCTAACAACGATCATATTTTATCTAATATTACAAATTCACTAATGGTAAGCTGCATATAATAATGATTATGTGTATCACTAAAAATGCTCCAATTAAGCAATGACATACCATCATTAGCTATTCTGATTTTTGGAATGTTAAAATGTGAAATGTGTGCATCTTAGAATTGATGAAGAATGGTTTATAGACTGCTATCCTTGTATTGTAACCCTTGTGTGATAGGCTTGTCAAAAAAAAAAAAAAAGTTTCAAGAGATGAACACAAGTTTGCTAGGAAAATCTGTGTAGAGGTAGGGCACTTTTAGATTGAGGGAAGAGCAAGTGCAAACTCCCAGAGACACGAAATTCACATGCTTAGTCTAGAAAGAGTACTGAAGTCAGACTGCTTGAGTTCCAATGTCTGCCTTGTTGCTGACAAACTGATACTTGGGCAACCTAATTTTAAATGTCTCTGGGCTTCCGTTTTTAACTTGTAGAATAGAATGTTACAACTGCTTCATAGGGTTGTAAGATTTAAATATCATAATACAAATAGAATGCTGAATACATTAGCCAATAAAAATTCTCAGTTACAGATTATAATGATTATTATTGTGAAAGGGAACAGTCTAGTGGGGAAGGAATGGGAAGTGAGAGAAGAAGAAACTGGAGTGGCAAGTGGGAGTAGGATTTTGAGGACTGCACATTCCTAAGAAGCTTATTTATCTTCTAGGAAATAGGGAATCACTGGAAGCAGTGATTGGTCTAATCTAAATTTGAAACCAATTACTCTAGTGTCAATTTAGACAATGAATTTGAAGGCAGAGTTAATAAAGAAAGGGAAAGAAAATTTAGGCAATAGTTCAGATGAGGGATGATAAGAATGGTTTTGCAGTCAAGATGAAGAGTGGGAAAGACTTCCTGGAAAGATTCAAAAGCTACCTTGGAAGCAAAATAACAGAACTCAATGGCAAATGTGATGTAGTGAGTGAGTGATTAGGAGAAGTCAAAGATATTTCCAAAATTTTTTAGTGGACTGAACTGTCTTTAGAGAGTAGATGCCTATTTTAGAGATTTACAGCAGCCTTTGCCCTTAAGAAAATTAAAAATGAAAATGGAAAACTTCAGAAGTCACCATATAATTAGCATTCACCTATACCACCAAATAAAGAGAAGACAAACTCAGGGAGAAGAAATGACATAGGCAGTAGGTAATATTATCAGGAATGGATGAAGTTAATCAGGAAAATAAAACAAGATATTAATCACAAAGTTTATATGTGCTTTTTTGCATCTATATTAGTAGATATTACACATTCTCTCACACACAGTTTCATGAGTAGCAATAGGAGCTACAATAACCTGATCTATATTTACTTCAGGGGCTGTCCTGTAGCTGTAATCAGAAAATCTGAGTTCAAATCTCAGCATTGGCCATTTAATGACCGTGGTATAAGGCAAATTTGTTAACTTGGCTGAAAGAGTTTCATCATCTATATAAACAAGGAAAATTATATCTACTATGTAGTACTTCTGTAAAAGCATTTTGAAAATTATGAAGTGCTTTTTACCATATGCATTTTTTTATTTTTGAGATGGAGTCTTGCTCTGTCTCCCAAGCTGGAGTGCAATGGCGTGATCTTGGCTCACCGCAACCTCCGCCTCTCGGGTTCAAGTGATTCTCCTGCCTCAGCCTCCCAAGTAGCTGGGATTACAGGTACACATCACCATGCTGGCTAATTTTTGTATTTTTAATGGAGTATTTTTAGTTGGTCAGGTTGGTCTCCAACCCCTGACCTCATGATCCGCCCACTTTGGCCTCCCAAAGTCCTAGGATTACAGCCATGAGCCACCATGCCTGGCCTACTATATGCATTTTTATCTGATAGGAGTTTTATACCTTCAGCGAAACATGAAAACTCTATATGTTTTCGTGAATCAGGATAAAAAGGACTTACATCATTTTTAGTTTTAAAATGCAAATCCATCATTTCTCAGTAATATTTCTTTTTAAAAGAAATTTTAATATCTTTTTAGATAGCCAATGAGATGTAATACTAATGGAATTCTCCTGTAAAAACTATGATCAAATAAACAGGAAATACATAACACTTAACCTAGTTTAGGGTCAAACTCTTGATTTAAAAAATCAAGACCTAAAAATATTCTTGAAATAGAAATCAGAGTTGAAATGACCTCAGTGCTACAGTAAATTTGGAATTATTCTAAGTAATCCTATGGTAATGAGAATGTGAAAAACAGAGGACATGGTACTAAAAGAAAGACCAAAATAAGAGATCAAGGGAATGGTGACTTAGGTATGTACTGGAATATAGCCTAGAAATACGGAGGAAAAAAATGAAGAGGATGCAGGCATTCTATTATATGACACTATTCATATTGCATTTATACTTAAGTTTTCTTTTTCTTAATTTGCTACCCTAAACCAGAACGGAGATCCTGGCATTCAACATATCATTACC
>CAUYQU010069775.1:0-108083 GCA_963574635.1 Cheracebus regulus
CCTGTGCAGCACGTTGGAGGTTGGAGAGCTGATGCCTGTGGTGAATGATCTTGGGGCCGTTTGCAGTTTGGGTTAGGCCATAGGCATTTCTTTCACTGTAGTGCACAAACCAGTGGCCGTGAAGAAAAAAGTGGAGGAACACGATAAAGTAGTAAGACTCCAGGCTCAGCACCAAACTTAACTAGTGAGCTAATGATAATAGCTGCCTTAAGCATTTTCACTGAGCACAACCATTAGTTTTGTTCTTAATCTTTAAAATGGGGTGCAAACTTAAACCCTACGGGGGCCTGAAGTTAACATAAAGGAGCAAAGAAGGAAGGAAGGAGAGGTAATGGCTGCTGAGCTACAGAGTATATGCCTCTGAAAGAAGCGGTCACTAGCTGATTGTTGCCAAGAAAAAAGGCAGACCCAGAGTTGATGGATCTTTCGACTTTTCCCTAAACGGGCTGTCTCTGTTTTAATCTCCTGACTTAAATGTAGCATTAAAATTTTTTTAAACACTATGGACTACATGTATCACGTCTTTAATGTTGGATTCAACCTGAAGGCTAGTTTGGAATCTGTCTTTAAAAATCCCTGTTGGATTTCCCCGCTATTTTACAGAGAAGAAACAAGCTTAGAAATCAAGTCACAAAGCTGACGGGACCTGTCCTGGAGCGCGGGCTGCAGGGGGCGGGGCTGGAACTGGGATGTTGGCGCCACTGGGGGCTGAGGGCGGGACTTAAGCTCCGTGACCGCCTCGGGGCGCGGCAGGGAGGGGCTTGCGTGTCTGGGTGTGGCCAGCACTGGGCTGGGGCGGGGCCTCGGGGGAACGGGGCCCTCATCTGACCTTTCTCTCTGTTCCATTTCCTATCACCCTTAGGTCACCCACGTGCAGCCCCAGGACGCAGCACCGAGCCCCCCGCCGAGCCCCGAACCTGGCCTGGGTTGTGGGGCCCTGCTCCTTGGCCTCCTCCCGCTGAGTCCTCCCTGGGGGAAGCCCCTACCCTCCAGACCCAGGGTTTCCCTGACCCCTAGGCCCTGGCCCCCAGGTGCTCTTGTGCCCCATTCGGTACCCTCAGGTGAGTAGGGACTGAATTCCGTGAAAGAGGCCGCTGGACCAGTGTGGCCAGGAGGGAAAGAGGGCTAGATTTCACAGCGTTGGACCTGGCCGCTCGAACTGGCTGTCTCCATCCCAGGCATTGGGACCGTGGGTGCTGGAGCCACGGGTGGCTAAGGGCTGGCGGAGCCTGCCCCCCAGGGAGCGTTGACTCCCTGAGTTGTTTTTTTCCGGGGAGCGGGCTGTGGGGCTCGTCCCACCTGCCGCCTTCTTTCCAGCACTTGCATGGCGCTTCTTTCTGTTTTCACTTTTGGCGGCACTCTTGGCTCGTTGCATTCCTCCTCCTCTCTTCTTCTTGCTGCCCTCCATCCTCCATTCTGTCCCCAGGGAGCTTACCTCAGGCCTGAGAGTCTGAACCCCAATCTGCTCCGAGTGTGTGGATTTCTTTCAGCTACACTGATGTCCGCATTTCCGAGTCCTGACTCCTTTGAGCCATCCCAGCGGATTTCTGCCACTGGCCCACAGGAGCAGAGGGCAGGCTGTGACTGTGTGATCAACAAGGTGTGTGATGTGTGTGGGTGTGCACACGAGTGTGAGAGTGTAAGAATGGCACCCAGTCCCAGGCTAGAACAGAAGCAGCTGGGGAAGGAGCCTGGGGGCTGTGGGCAATCTGATTTTTTTCCTCCACCTCACCGCCCCCGCCCCACCCTACCCCGTCTGCACCCATGTGGTAGGGGTGGCTGCAGGGGCAGAGATGGGAGTGGCTGAAGCCTGCTTCATTCCCAAAGATTTCTAAGGAAAAGCGTTCTACTGCACGCGTTGGCTTGGCCTTGTTGACCCATGGCCGTCTTTCAAGGATGTTCACTCTGATTCCCAGTGTGCCCTGTTTCCACTGGCCACATTCTCTATGGAAGAACAATGGCATCTGTTTTTGGTTACAGATGGCTGGAGAGTGGGGCTGTGGGTCCAGTGCCCATATATCCAAAAGAAGGCAGGGATTGGGGCTTGCCCTAGGACGTGCTGATGTCCAACGTAGAGGCAAGCAGCATGGTATTGGGCAAGAGCACTAGACTGGGAGTCCAGAGATGCTGCCTCACCCTGGGCTTTTAGGCAAATTCCTTTCCCTCCCGGAGCCTCGGTGTCTCTCCTATCAAATGCTGATGTTCTGCCTTTCTCCCAGGGTGGTTATGAAGATCAAAGGAGACAGTGGCCATACGGATGCTGTGTTAACAGCAGATGTGGCCATATGAGTATTTTGCTAACTGCCAATGTGAGTTCAGACTCTTCGGAGTTTTTGGCACCCAGGTCTATGTTGAGGTGTGACATATGAGATGTAAGGTTTGATGCCTGCTCTGACTCCAGTCTTGGTAACACAAGTGAAATGTTTTTCAAATCATGGCCCTGCATTGGTGAAAAGAGCAGTCTGGGTGAGTTTCTTCAAGGCAGCCTGACTTCTGTGTGGTCCGGGGCATGACTGAGATAGGTTTACGTGGCGAGGAGTTGGAGGGTATCTGGGTAAAGAGCTGCAGTGTGGACAGAGGTGTAGTGTGGGCCGCATGGAGGATAGCCACTGGCCAAAGCAGGGAACAGAGACAGAATGAGGAAGAGCTCTATGTGGAGGGTGAGGCCTAGGGTGAACCTTCAAAGTCCAGAGTTTGACTTGTTGGGACTCAATCCTGTAGGTAGTAGGGAGCCGTGGAAGGCTTGTAGGTGGAGAAATGAGAGCCGGACATTAACGAACAAGTCCTGTCTCCATGAGCAGCATGGGTGGTCCTCTGAGCATGCCAGGCACCCATGGGCAGTCAGCTGGTGCAGTTGCCTCTGTGTGTGGGTGAGCTTCTGTGTTGTTACTCTGCCCACGCATGTGCTTCAGTGTGCCGAGTAGCTGCACGCCCCAGACCCGTGTTGGATGTGCCGGCCAATGAGGGTGTTGGGCACCAGGAGGTGGAGGGGAAGGAGGTGTATTGTTTGTGGTGTTTGTGGGCATGTGAGTTAGCGTGTGCATGCGGGCCATGGGACCTCACAGCACGTGTGTGCACACCCGGCTGTTTGCGTGTGTCCCCCCCCAGGCCTGCTCCACCCATGCGTGGGAGCTGCCATGTTGGGTTCGTGCTGTCTTTCAGAATCGCTATCAGTGACCTCTGAGGAGCATCAGTCGTGGTAGGCACACGCCTCGCCGCCTGCTGCATGAATGGTGTGCCTGCCGTGCTGCACCAGCTCCACATGGGGCAAACCTGTGACCTGAGAGCCAGGCTCCCCGCCCCTCCCTTCTGGAGCTGCAGACTTGCTCCTTCCTTTATCTGTCCTCATGCCGCTGCCTCTCTCACCTCCTTTCTCTGTGAGCCTCGGGACTCAGTGCCACTGCCCAAGGCCTCCATGGCTGAGCCTGGGGCTCTTGGAACAGGCTCCGTGCCCAAGCTGGCAGATGTGGCTGCTCTCCGGAGCCGTCACAGTGGGCAGAGAGCTCGTGGTTTATGGTGTTGGGGCTGGGAGCTTGGAGGGGGTTGTATGGGGCTGGACTCTGAAGCGGCCTGAGGCCTAGGAACGTCATCCTGGGCACACCGTGCCTGTCATGCAGTCTGAGTCATGCTGCCAGGGCAGGGCATCCAGCTCCCAGCTGGGGAGTGCCGAGAGTCAAATCCACTGCAGAATGGGTGATAGGATTCCACCTCCTCTATCTGCTGGTAATCATCCAGTGGTGATCTGGAGTAAAAGCTGGAGAGTCCCATGCACACAGTCATCCCACAACACACCTCACAGGCCAGGCAGGACACAGGGCCTCCTTCCCTCCCTCCCAGGTGCCATCATAGCTGCTAGGGTGTGACTGAAGGCAGGTACCTGGCCCCCACCCAATAATGTGGCTAATTAAGAGTGGTAGGAGTTCTAGCCTGAGGTTTCAAAATGGACATAAAGTTCTGTTCTTGCCTTTTCTTTTCTGAATTTGCCGCTTTTGCATTCTTTGAGTTCAGTTTAAAGATAGTACTTTTAGGTCCATTTTAAACCTCAGGCTAGAAATCGTACCACTGTTCATTAGCTACATTATTTGGTCTAACGTTTTTTCTTGATAATTCTGAAACTGGGTTTATCTGATACATTGATAAATTCGTACAATTTGGAAGAGTCAGTTGAAGTCACCAGGACCCAATATTTGCACTCTTTCAGTGAATGCAGGCAAATCTGTTATTCCATCTGTACAATCATGTTATTGCTGTGTTATTAATGTCATATTTATAAAAGTATCATGAGGAGGCCTAATGCTAAAAATGGAGATGGTCTAGTAACTAGAAATCCCCACCCCAGGGAGCACACCTACATATCTCCCTACATCCTAATCATGGGACTTATTTAGGAACAAAGACATTAGAACTTGATGAAGTTTTAACTGTTGATTGTTTCTCAAGCATCATAAAGTTATGAGTTAGGCTACGTATGACTGAAATAATTCATTCATAATGTATAGGCACATTACCATAAATATTGCACAAGATATGCCTCTAACGGAAACCAAGAGAAAGAAAAACATATTTGACTCCTCGTAAAGAATTTGGTGAGGAAACAGAACTCTGTGATTGCATAGACACTTTTCCTGATAATACTTTGACGTTCACAAACAGTAGATTGCACTGCAGTTTGTAAACATTTTAAGTTGCATAAACTCCTTGATTTTCAAATATAGTATACTGTCTACTAAAACTCCTTTTTATTTCAACTAAATACTCTCACATATATTAGTTTATAACAATGTCTGTGATTATTTTTTAAAGTGTTTTTTATTCAAGGCAAAGAAGTAAATTCCTATGTCAGAGTAACCAATGTGGTTGAAGAATAGGTATTAGCCAGAGAAGTCTGGATGGTCCAATCAATCTTCTAGCCTCAAAGAAGCTTCATGAACACAGAGGAATGCCAGGTGTCACTCAGCTTTCCTTACTCTAATTCATTCTTGACGAAAACTTGTTTGCCTGTTTCAGGGCCATTTAAACTCTTGAAGTTGCTAGATGGTCTAGTAACTCTCCCTGGAGAAGATACTGAAGACTGCTACTTACTAGACCATCCCCATCTCTTAAAGGACTTCTTATGATCTTTATTAAATACATTAAGAATGCCAGCCAGTGCCCTTTTGTCTACTGGGACATGTGGTTATGTGATTAAAACAGGTAACATCAACTCTGACTTTAAAATGTATTATACATATAAATACTCTAAGCTAGGAAAGGTTTTCCACATCCACAGTCAACAAAGGGAGCCTTTAATTCCTCAGAAATCATCCTTTTTTAGGTCATTGAAAATGAGCACAGCTGCTGCAGCTCATGATGCAGTATCTTCATGAGCCCAGAGCACAGAAAAATCCCAAGGGAACTACCATAGTACAGTGCTCATTCTTGGCTCGGGAACCAATGAAGCATACTCTATTATTCTGCACATACCTGCCAGAGTAGGCCACCTTCTTCTGTGAGATTTAAAAAGCTCCCCAAAATGTTATTACTCCCATCCCAAAGACAGAAAACGGGGGAAAGGCTGTTTCCAGTTCTTGGCCTTGCAGCAACTCTAAATGTCAGCACTCATAGTGGCATCTTACAAAGTCACAAACAGTGCACACTTGAGGGTAAACCACATATAGAGCTAATTAAGAGCTCACTGTGATTAGGATTTGATCAACTATGATAGCAGAACATAAATTGTATCTGAATTCCATAATAAGTATACATGCTGCAATAACATTTAAAAAGCATGGCATTCTATTCCAAACCAGCAAAAAGAGTTTGGTGCAAAGAGTGGGTCTGTGTGTTTGAACTCCCACCATTTCAGGCCAAACTCAATATGCATGCTATTGACCTACAATGATCAAAACAGAAAAATGCTAAAAGATGCCAGAGTGAATATCAGAGAAAGATACTCTCTCTGTGTGGGTCACACAGAGACCCACTCTACTTTAACTTATTTTCAAATAAGTTTATAAATTAGAAACACAAATAATCATGAGTGGCTATAACATCCAAATAAAGTTAATGAATTGTGTAGATTAACCCCATAAGTTTGTTTTGGTTTTTAAATTTCTTGCCCGGCTCTTAGAAGATGGTGATGCTCATGTCCCTGTTCTCAGCAGCCCGGTAAAGCCATGGCACATAGGTGTTGCTGCCCAAGCCCCGGTGCTCCCGAAAGGTCTTCGTTTCACAAAGGGGCTGCACGACGTTTCCTACAGTGGGGTTATCGTGAGGAGAACCCTCCCTGGCATCTCTTGCACGCTCCATGCTGTCTGCGAGGCTCACCTCACAAAGATCTCTCGAGAGAGGGAGGTGGGGATCTCAGCGCAGGGTGAGTCTCCCCTGCTCCTGCCTGCCCACCCCGCCTGAGGGCTCCACTCACCACCCTGCTTGTTGAAAGTCCCAAGCTCCTGGGGGGCTGGGGCCCCTGGAGCGGGCTCATCGACATGGTTCTTGGCAGTGGCCAGGAATTTGGCATAGCCCTCGTTGTCACCCAGAATTGAAAATACCGGCTCCTGAAGCTCCAGCTGGAGAGAGGGGTGCTCAGCTGCCACACTGGTGCCAGCACCCACGCTCATGACCACTCCCCACGCCCTCATCCCCGAAGAGACGCTGCACGCCTTACCTTCATCCTGCTTTTCCCCCTCCTCCTGGTGCCGGGGCTTTGGGACTGCTCTCTGCTGCTCATATGGGTTGATGTCCTTTCCTGAGAGAGGACAGGGCTCGGACAGGCTCAGGCACTGGGGACCCTCCGACCACCCTGCAGCTCCTGCTGCCAGGCTCTCGCCTCCCGCTCACTCACCGTGTCTGTCTCTCCAGAGAGCTGGATGAATAGAAGCTCTAGTTTCTCCACCCGCTCCTTCAGGTCCACCTTCTCCTTTCGGAGGGTCCTAAAGCCGCTCTGAAGGAAAAATCACGGGGTCACATCTCAGCAGTGACCTGCCCCACCCCCACCCTTCTTGGCCTATGCCAGGACTCACCTGCAGCTTCCCTATGGCTCCCTGCAGTGCTTGGTTGGTCTCCCTACACAAAGACTCACTCTCAGTCCCTGAGGCTGGGGCTGGGGCTGCGGCCACTGCCTCTGGCTCCTGCACTGAGGCCACCGGGTGAGCCAGGTGCTGGTAGCACACCCTTTGTTCCTGAGGTTTCGCACACAGCTGTTCCTGCTCCTCCTGGGCACCAGCCCCAGCTGAGTTGAAAAATGCCACCTGAAGGCAAGAGGTGAACATTCTTGTAGGGGCATACACAGAACCAATGGGCAGGAAGGTGGAGGGCAGCCCTTTCCCTTGGGGCCTCAGAGAATGCACTGTTGGTTACAGGTGAAATGGTGTCTGAGCACTGGCTCCTGCAAGGAGGAAGTGTCCAGAGAAATCAGAAGGTGAAGAAACCAAGAGCATAAGGGGGTCTGGGAGGGACCACAGAGGAAGGCGGCCAAGGAGGGGCAGGGGGAGTCAGGCTCACCACGGCCTCTGCAGTGCTGGGCCGAGGCACGTCCTCCTCCTCACTGTCCAGATGTCCTCTTCCATCTCCTGTGGGGGTGGCCAGAGGGGTCCCCACACAACCCAGCAAGGGAGGTACTACTGTGGGCTCACCTCTGCCTCCACCCTCACCGTGTACCCTGAGCCAGCCGCTCCCCGCACAGGAATGAGCTGCTGTTCTTTTTTCACTTTTAAGAACCAAGATCTTGCTATGCTGTCCAGGCACAGTCCCACTACCAACTGGTGCAGGAGTTCTGACCCGCTCTCTTTCTGATCTGGGCCACTTTACCCTTCCTTAGGCAACCTGGTGGCCCTCACTTCCAGGATGTCACCATATTGATGCAAAAGTTAGTGCGGACACCTGGTCGGCATAACGACCAGCAGTTTGAAAGGTCTCTTCCAACTCCTCAATCCTATGCTGCTAACAGTCCCCCCTTCCTCTTCGGGCTCTCTCCTCTTCCTCTAAGTGGTCTCCCGTACCTTCCCCAGGAAGAGTCGTGAGGCTCAGCTGGTCTTTTAGCTGCGGTTCTCCTGGGTGGCAGCCTCCAGGCGCTCCTAAGGGGCCAGGAAAGGAAGTGAGACGGCACAGAGGTTGCCAGGTCATCCCCCTCAGGGCCCCATCCTCAGCAACTCCCTCCCCTGGGTCTCCTGCAACTTTTGGCGGGCCATCTCGGCTACCGCTTTGCCCCGAGCTTCCTGCTGCCGCAGCTGGTTCATGAGCTGGGTCTGTAGCAGTGACTGCCTGTGCAGCGCCTCCTTGTCAGAGGTCAGCTGCTGATAGGCGGCCAGGTACTGCTGCAGGTGACCCAGGTACTGGTCTCACTGCTGCTGCAGACTCTGAGCCTCTTGGCTCTCCAGCTCCACCTGCAGGAAGACCCTGGGTGTGAGGGTGTGTGGCGGCTGTCTCCTGGATTTGGGTCCATTCATAGGGTAGCCAGGGCACTGTGGGGCTCTGTCACCTGCCCAGGCCCCTGGCTCCAGGCCTAAGAGACTGCCTCCCCTGCCTAGAACCCCATCCCTCCTTCCCCAGCCTCAAATCTCATGTCCTTCTTCCCACCATTTAAACTGTAGGCCACAGACTGGTGGAAAAGCAGAGGGAGCCAACCACCATCTGCTAAGTGTGCTACAGGCCTAATGCTTTCCACATATTATCACATTTAATCCTCAGCACCTCCACAAGGAAAATACCAACTTCCTTTTGAAATGAAGGAAACAGAGACTTAGAGATGCAAAGAAGTTCAGTGGTGACCAGCGGAGCCGACATCAGAATCCAGTTTGAATCTAAGAAGCCTTTTTTGTGTTTTGTTTTGAGACGGAGTATCACTCTGGACACTCTGGAGGGCAGTGGTGCAATCTCAGCTGACTGCAACCTTCACCTCGTGGGCTCAAGCAAGGAGCCTTGTGACTCAGCCTACTGAGTAGCTGGGATTACAGGCATGCGCCATCATGCCTAGCATAAGGAGCCTCTTATACCACTGCCTCTTTTCCTATGATTGGGGGGCTCCATGCCTCTAGCTGGGATGAGAATGTGTAGACCTGGGAGGAGCCCAGGACTACCCACCTCTAAAAGTCAGAGGGTAGAAAGCAAGAAACGGTCACAGGACTGTCCTGAAGGCTGCTGGGGTCACCTGCCCTCAGGCTGGAGCTGCCTTTGGGCTCGCACCTCCCCTCCCCAGAAGCTGCTGCCTGCCTCCCAGCCCTTCTTGGATGGGGCAGAGGTTACCGTCACCTTCTGGTTGTGCAGCTTCTCCTGCAGCTCCTTTATTTGCTGCACCAACTGCAGTGCGTTCTTTTTCTCATTGTTCTGGACAGAGAGAAGCAATTAGTGGACACCCACTGCAGCTAGAGCCCCCAGAACTCGGTGTCTGCCTCCCAAGGCACCGGGAAGGATAGAGACAGTTCAGAAAAATCATCCCCTTTCTCCCACAGCCATCAGAGCAGGACTCTGGTTCACAGATGCCTTTAGAAGTACCATTTAACATGAGGGCTACATGCCCCCATTTTACAGGTGGGGAAACAAATGCCCAGAGGGCTCAGAAGGAGGACAGGCTCCCCAGGTGGGTCAGCGCACCAGCTCCTCCTCCTGCAGCCACATCCTCTCTTTCTGCTCCTGCTGTGACTCCTCCTGCTGCCACAGCCTTTTTTTCTGCTTGGAGCTCAGGCGATTCAAGTTCTCATTGTTTTTCACCTCAGCTTGGAGCTGTTGTGTCAGACTCTCCAGATTTTTCCTTAGGAGGTTAGTCTCAAATTTTAGCTGTTGTTCTGCCACCGAGGGCCCTACTGGGGGCTCGGGGCATGGGGCTTCAGCTGAAAAAGGAAGCAGAATATAAGGGCCTCTGGATTGTAAACAAAACAACAAAAAAAACCCACCCTCCTTTTGGTGCACAGCTCCTTTCAGGCTCCCTAAAGTTGGCCTCACTGCTCATGATTCTTTGCACCCGATGGTAGCCAGACTTCAAGCCGCTTTCGGATAGCACTGTGGGTGGCTAACAACGGGCACTCCTCCCTCTTTGCTGATGGGGACACTGAGGCTCATGGAGATTACAAGACTTGTCATCTCCTGGCACAGACCTCTTTTCCTCTGTCTCAAAGCTCTTCCATCCACCCACCTCCCTAGGGCATTCTAAACTACCCCCACAGCCCTCTGGTGCCAGTCCTGCTCCCAGGTCACGCCAGCCACGTCTTACCCAACTGGTTCCTGAGGTGGGCAAGGCTCCTTTCCAGCTCCTGCACGTGATATGCATCCTCCATCTTCTCAAGCTTGAACGTGCGAACCTGCCCAAAGCGCAGGGGGAAAGGGCCCTGGAGAGGGGCTGGTAGCTGCACAGGCTACCATCTCCCTCTCTGCCCCACCTCCACAAAGCCCAGACACATGGCCACCTCTGGCTGTACAATTCCTATTTCACAGATGTCCAGAAAGATCCAGTGACCTATCTGATGTGGGGTCTGAAGGATCAAGTCTTAACTCCTCTGATATTTTCTGCAACCTCTGCTGCCATGGGAACCTCTCTCCTTTAATATGTTGACAATATTCATCTTTCTCGAGCTGCATTTGGTGAAGTGATACCATCATGAACACAGAAGTTAGGAAGAGCTGTCACTGGCCCTCACCTGCTCATGGTCACCTGGGGTCATCTTCCTTCCACATGCCTCCCTCTGCAAAGCCTCACCTCTGTCATGTGTGCTTTTAGCAGTGCCAGCTCCTTTCTGGAGTGCTGTAACTGCTGCTCGAGGACTGCTTCACGGTGGTGTGAGGACTGGATGGTGAAGAGTGAGAAGTTTCGATCTGGGGAGCCCGGACCATTCCACACAATACCCCTTAAAAGGGCTGGGGCTAGGCTCAATACACAACTCGGTCAGTAAACATCAAGGCATTTCCAAGCCCATGGTCTGGTTTTTAAAAGAACTCAGTAAAGTTGGAAGGGACAGGGAAAGAGATCCAAGTGACAGCTGGCTAACACAGGCCCAGAGAGATGAAATTATATTGCTATTGTTATTATTGTTATTACTACCACTGTTTCAACCTTTATTGAGTGCTTCACCAGATACTGTGCTAGCAATCTCATTTGATCCTCACAACCACCATATGAGACAGTTACTATGATTACCTCTATTGTGTAGATGAAAAACGGAGCATTCGAGGTTAAGTGCTTGTGTAAGATCACTGAGACAGAGCTGGGATTTGAACACCCAGATGTATCTGATTCTCTAAGCCCATTTTTCTTGTTGGGCATGGAGGCTGCCTCTAACAACCACACACAAAAGCAGTGAGAAATGTCCATGCTGCCTTCTGGGCAGACACTCCATCCTGCAGAAGGCACCTTTGGGCGCATTCCTCCATCTGGGAAGCCAGGCTGCCAGGGGATGGGGCAGGTGGTTGGACTCACTCTGTCTGCCTTGTCCTGCTGGGCGGAGACAGCAGAGGGAGTCCGCTCCAATTCCTCTCTCTGCTGCAAGGCCTTCTGCAGGCAGCCAGCCAATTTATTCGACTCTTCTGGAATGAGAGAGATGGAGATGTGGCCCAAAGGACTCCCACTAAAGACCTGTCAAAGTACCAGGTTGAAGGATGATGGGGTGCCCAGATTCGCACCTTCAAAGTGCCTGGCGGCACGGCCCACGTTGTTTAGGGCAGTTTTCAACTGGCCATTCTCAGACGTGAGGATGTTGATTGTCTGGATGTGACCCTTTGTTAGAAAAGCCAAGCAAGTGCTTAAAGAGAAGGAAAGAAGCATTCTCCGGACAGGAGAACACTTCCCACCCTCCACTCACCTCTAACTGCTCCCATTGCATTTTCTTTTCCTATAGGAAAAGGAAGACAGCACTCTCAGCGGGGGAGGCAGAGCTGGCCCAAGAGACATGCCCCAGGAATGCCACCAATGCCCCAAGACAGATCCACCCATGAGACCAGGTTATCAGGGACCCTGTGGGGGTGGGATGGCATCTGAGGGGCAAGCCTTATTCCCCAGGCTGGGAGTGAGTGAGATGAGACTGGCGCCTCTACATCTGAGTACCCCCAAACTTCACATGTCATGAGCAAACAAATCACGTTACTTTTCTCAGCTGTTGCTCCAGTCCTTCCTTCTGTTGTTTCTGTGGAAAGAGTCAAGGTGACTGAGGGTGGGCCCTCAACTCTCTTCTCCACACCATGAAGTGGTAGGCAGGGGCCAGGAATGGATTTTGAAGGCAAATTTCTCAGAACCAGTGGGAACACAAACTGGTCAACTCTCCTCAAGCTCCCAAGGACAGAGAGTTGTTGGTTTTTGCCCACAGCCACAGAACTCCAAGTCTGAATCTGGATTCTCTCGAAAGGACAGTAACATAAACCTCTAGAGACAAAGTTTGACAAAGGGCCTCCTTCTGTCAGCTCGTGATTTAGAAAACTGTGTTCATTCAATGAATATGTACTGAGCAAATATGGGCCAGGTACGGTTCTTCACAGCAAGATGTAGGACAGAAAAGGACAGGAGCCCTTGGCCCTGAGGTTTCCATTCTAAGGGGTCTTTCAATCTCAGACTCTCAGAGCTCACAGACACCTTTGATACTCTCTACCTCCTGTGGAAACACGAGCCCAAGGAGGAGAGGCGGCTTGTTGACAGTCAAAGAGCAAATCAGGGACTGAGTCGCGGCAGAAATACAGGGCCCCTGACCACCAGTCAGGCTAGCACTTCCCTGAGAGGCGACAGCCCCAGGGTGTGTGTGGCAAGGACCTGAGCAGGGGTGTCTGGAGAAGAGAGAGTTGGCAAAGAGGGCAGCAACAGAAGAGCCATGCTGCATGTCCCTGTTCTGGGTCCCTCCAGGTGAGGCCTGCATGCCCCGGCTCCCCATTTGCCCTTGGCACCAGGGTCCCCCGGCCCCTTTCTTCAGGGCCCCAAGGGGAAACTGGAGCCCAGGATCGGCAGTCACTGGACACTTACCAATAACTTAATGGTGTCATTCAGTTGACTGATTGTTCTGGAACTGGAGTCCAGGACTCCTGCTGTTTCTTGATAGCGCCTCTGAAGTGCATGCAGAGAGGAGGAGTTGGAGGAGGATTCAGGGAGAGGTAGAGAGAACAATCTTTAGGGCTATGGTGTGTGGGGCTGTCTCAGCTGCCAGATGGGCACCCGGCCCCCGCTGTGGAAGGAGGCTGGAGGGCTGGCCTGCAGGGTCTCTGCACCTCGGCGCAGGCCTCTTACCTCCAGAGCTCTCACAGTTGTACGTGACATAGGGCGCTCTGTGTGAATAGCTGTTTCTGACTACAAGAGATGAGAGTGTACATGGAGATGTTCTGTCCCCCTCAGCATCTAAGCCCTCTGACTTCCTTTCTTCCCCATCAACTGGCAAAATTTTCTTTTCTGCCTACCTAGGACACTTTGTCCCATAACTCCTTTGTGCCAGCTTTTCTCATGGTTCTTATCTCCCCACCCTCCCACCCTGGGGCTCTTTCAGTGACTGCTGAAGGGACAGGCTGATGGGAAGTGGCTGTTCTCATTGGCCTGGCTTCCCCTTGAGACTGGGATGAGGAAAATCAAACAGCAACAACCATTTCCTGGGGGTCCTGGCTATTTACAGCAGGCCATGTACTAGAGATTAACATACAAACAACAACAATCACAAATCTCATCTAAACTTCACAAATAGAATTCAAACAAGACCACCTCTATTTTACAGATGTGAAAAGAGGCCGAAGCGCTCAAGAAACTTGCCCTAAATCGTATCCCTAGCAGAAGGAGAGGCAGGATTCAAACCCAGAATTCTTAACCAGTACCTGACAGTCCATCCACAATCTTAGCAATTACCCTCTACTGCCCCTTGGGGGCCCCTGTCCCCAGGAGCCTGGCCGGCCAAGACTCACATCCTCAGGTGACTGGCAGCCACCAGAAGTGGCTGACTCAGGGTTTCTGGCATTTTTGTTCATTTTTCTTTTCACTCCTTCGGGAACACCAGATCTCTTCCTCATCTGATATTCTTTTAACTGTGGGAAGAGCAGTCATACTCATGAGAACCACCAGCCCTGACAGCCACATCCCCCTTTACAGTTTTTACAAAACACTCATACACCATCTGATTTAATGCCACCAACAACTGTGCAAGGTGTTGTCGCAATCACTCAGTGACTGAGAGGGACTGATATGGCAAAAAAAAAAAAAAAAAAAAAGGCAATACTGGAACCTAAACTCAGTCTTCTGACTCCAAGCTCTGTCGTTTTTCCATGAATCAGCAGCTTCCGGGGACCAAAACCAGAGGCAGAGGTAGAAAAAGTCAACATTAAGTGGAAAGGACCTGTACGCTGTATGTTTTACAGTCGTACGTCCTCACATGTCTGTTGGTGTTAAGAAGTGCTCCAGTACATCTCACACTTTTATATCGATGTGCCCTCATGGCAGAAGGCAGCACTTCTGTTAAATACGGGAATTGATCAGCAAGATGACAACCCAAGCCTCATTTCAGAGAGAAGTCTGGTATACTCTTAGAAACCCATGTGACTGTCATCCCTAAGTACATTCTTGTTTTCTCCTCTCTCAAGAGGCTCAAAGGAAACTGATACTTCAGAAAGATGTCCCATAATTTTCCTTTGGCACTTAGAGTACCCCAGGTTGAGATGATATGAGGAAGATTCAAGCTGTCAAGTTCAGTTCCCCAAGATCTATTCCACAGAAGAAGAGGAGATCTCATTCCAGAGACTACTGACCGAAGGGTAGTTGGTCCCAGAACTATGGAGAATTTGAATATGAGGTGGAGAACTCAGAAAAAAATGTTAAAGTCTCCCCGGAGAGTAGAAGCCTGGAAGAAAACCAAGCCAAACCTGTTCTTCCATTGCCACCCAGAGATACTGTTAACATTTTGAGCTCACACTGTCAATGTCTCTGTTAAGGGAGTGAGGCAGCCTGAAAGCTCTTGCTCCTAGGTCCCATAGCCTCCATTCCCCTTCCAGCTGGGAATCTGTTCTGTGACCAGAGGACCCAGAAATGGGATGAGAACACTTAGGGGACGGTGTCATAAGATCAAAGTCAGGTCTTGCAACAGTAATGGCAGTTCGTAGAGGGACTGTGACATCACCAAATTCTACTCCTCCTGGGGGAGGGGACCACATCGGTGCCATACCCACGTTGCTGCTCCACGATGGGGGAGGGAAACGCAGGGTTGGGACCCAGGTCCTTGGAGACGCCAGCTGAAATAGCCCTGGGAGGTTAAGGTTGGGGCAGCAGGAGGGGAGCACAGCGTCTGCAGGGAGCCCCAGGAGTCACCAGCCCAAAATCACCCAGGGATGAGTGGTGAGGGTGGGGCCTAGGGCTGGGGGACCCAGGTCCTTGGAGACAGGAGCCCAAAGAACCCAGGGAGGTTGGTCTTGGGGAGGCAGGAGGTGAGGGCCACGTATGGAGTGGGGAGTCCCAGGAGTCGCCTGCCCAAAGTCACTCTGGGGTGATTGGTGAAAGATGGGGTTGACTGACAAGACTTTGGTGGGGGCAGCTCAGAGGTGCCAAGGTTGGGGCGCCCAGTCCCGTGTGCCTCGGGACTGGTATGGACTGTGGCAGCAGTCTTGCCATTGGAGGGGATCTGTGGCTGGGCCATGACCTGGTACGTTTTACCTTTTTTTTGGCTGCTGCCAATTTGCTCTCTCGAGACTCTGTGGACATTGACATCTCGGGGTGGGGAGGGAGGCGGGGTTGGGGCCACATCAGCAAAATCAGGTGAGCAGTGGTAAACAGCTCCAGTCACCCACCAGGCTGCTGTGTGACTGAGCCAGGGGAGGCGTAACCAGGGCCCCACTAGAACATAGAATAGGGGCTTGGCCTTAATGCTCCAAGCCCACTGGTCAATCAGAAAGATGAAAGGGATCACAGGACCTGTGGTGTCACAAGGAAAGCTGCCCATGCCACTGCTGTCCCCGCCCACTCAGGGGGGAGGGGCCGCCCACTCTGGGAGAGGGGAGGGGTCTGCTTTCCCTTTAAAAGCTTTAAAAAATAAACTTTACCAAATAGATGTCTGTATACTTTATATATATATGTGTGTATACTATATATGTGTGTGTGTGTGTATCTATGTGTTCCTTCAAAGCTGTCTTCATTATCCAGCTTCTATGCAAAGTCTATGATTTTGGCCTCTATTTTTCATCTTCAAATGGAGTACATGAATTACCAGTTTTACCTTAACTGAGACACAAACCCTATAAAAATGGAAAATCTATAGCATGCCTGATGATTAATGAAGCAGACTATGTTACCCAACATTCCAGCAAGATAAAATAATCACAATGATTTACCTTTTTTGGAAAAACGTTTCTCCTGCATTATTGCTAAGTTTTTTTTCAACAAGAAACATATCTAACATCTTGAAAAACACAAAGCTTTTTGGCGGGTGCGGTGGCTCACACCTGTAATCCCAGCACTTTGAGAGGCTGAGACGGGTGGATCACCTGAGGTCAGGAGCTCCACACCAGCCTGGCCAACATGGTAATACACCGCCTCTACCAAAACCACAAAAACTAGCCAGGTGTGGTGGTGGGTGCCTGTAATCGTAGCTACGCGGGAGGCTGAGGCAAGAGAATCACCTGATGGAGATGGAGGTTTCAGGGAGCCAAGATCATGCCACAGCACTCCAGCCTGGGCGGCAGAGCAAGACTCCATCTCGAAAGAAAATAAAATACAAAGTACATAAAAACACAATGATTTCAATTTAGTAAGCACTCAAAGCTCTTTACTGGCTTAAAACATATGCAAGGCCCATTTATCTAGAATCACCTGGCTAAGCCTTGCAAATAAAACTAATTTCTCACTTGATACTTGGCTATGACTTGCAATCACGAAAACCAAGAATTCTGTTATGTCACCGTGGACTGCTTGTTACCTGCATTCCACACCAGGCGGCGATCAAGGGTTCAGCCTTTCATGATCTGCTCCATCACCAGTGTGCTGCTTATCCCAGACCAAACTAAGTTTTTCTCTAGAGTTCTACAATTTACTTAGTAGACAAGAGTGGTTCTCAATAACGCAGTCTCTGGACTAGCAGCACCCGCAGCACCTGAGAACTTTTTAGAAATGCAAGTTCTCAGGCCTCACCCTGGACCTGGTGAATCGGAAACTCTGGAGTAGGGCTTGGCAATCTGTGCTGCAGTCATCCCTCCAGGTGTTCAAGAACCTCTGGCAGACAGCAGGTAGAAAAATGTGTTTCCTTCTGTAGGTCCAAAGGCAGGGATCCTCTATGTTGTGTCTCGATATGAAACAGTGACATGCAATTAAAACAGAAATCTCCTTCCTACTCCCACCCTCCATCCAGTGTGTTTTCTTTTTATGAGTTCAATAAGAAAACAAGGGGCAGTAGAGATTTAGTCTAAAAAGTATATGTATAAATATCAGTTCTCATCCCGCCTGATCTCATACAGAACCATTTACATCCTCTTACATCTAAAGTTTTAAAAAAGTATCCTCTCAATGTAAATGTCAGGCACACGAGGAGTTCTATAATAAAACACTAAGTAGATCAGAATGTTCAGACTTACTAGAGAAGAAGAGTGAAATCATTGGCAATCTTTTCAAATTGCATTCAACTTAAGCGGGAAATTTACATTTTGAATTTTTTTCACCTTCATACTTCCAAGCTAATAGAATTAAACCAGAACACTCCATTCTTTCAAAGCCTCTAGCCAGGCAAAGTTTTACTGTATGACTTCTTGCTTTCAATGGATATAAAGCAGAGTCCTGGTAGGCACATTTTGTATACCTGCAAAAACAAAGAAAGAAAGAACGAGAGAGAGACAAAGTGAAATGATAAATTACTTACCAGGAGAAAGTTTTTGCACCGTCAATGACAGATAAAAAAGGTCTGTATCCTTAGCCTATAAAGAAATCTTTAAACTTAGAATAAAACAAATGATTTTCAACAGAAAATGGGCAATGGAAAAACAGGCACTTCCCACAAGAATAAAAATGGCTGCCGGCACGTTGGCTCAAGCCTGTAATCCTAGCACTTTGGGAGGCTGTGGTGGGCGGTTCACCTGAGGTCAGGAGTTTGAGACCAGCCTGACCAATATGGTGAAACCCCGTCTTAAAAAAAAAAAAAAAAAGAATAAAAATGGCCAATTGGCATATAAAGAAGATTCAAAAGCACTAGAAATGCCAAGAAAGCAATGAGATTTTCTGTATAAAAACCAGCAAAGATGACAAATGGAAGGGGAACCTGGAGCTCTGTCCCTGTTGGTGGGAGGATGAACTCAGCCACTTTTCCTGCAGGATAATTTGAACATTTCTATTAAAAATCCTAAAACTGTTTTTACATTATTTTCCTCCAGAAATTCTATAAATTCAGTCCAAAAATGCTTGCTCGAGTCCATTAAAATGTATATATAAGAAAATTCACCTCTGGGGTGGGGTGGTAATGATTAACTTAATATACATCCAGCTATTAAAAATGATGATGCCAGGATATATCTACTGCCACAGAAATATGCATAAAATATAGTAAGTGACAAAAGACTATATAGTATGATTCCACTTTTAAAATGTTTATATGCATAAAAAAGTATAAAAAGCAACCAACCAGAATGTTTTGAGTGCAAAATTAAAGCTTTTTCCTAATATTTGTCATGCAAATTATTACAAAGCAATGTGATTTCCTTTGTCATCAGAAAGAAGTTATTTTCATTTATTTATATTTAAATCTCTTTTCTTTTTCTTATTTTTTCTCCTGTATGTATCCCATGTAGGCTAGAGTCCCTTCTTCTTGAGGTAAATCAGCCCATTTTTGGCAAGTGCCCTACGTGAAGCTGCCCCATCTTCCTTGCGTTTCAGCGGATCTGGACACAATTTTGTTTCATTGTTTTATTGTTCTCAGAGTATTTTTTAAAATATATGGAATTGAGCAAAAGACAAAGGAAAGGCTGACTCCCTACCCTCCTGGGGCTACTCTTCCAATTATTGCTGCTGCTGTTATGTATTTATATTCACTGGCTACTAAAAAGATGCGCAGCCCCTTAGATCCTTTTTCCTAATCTCTTTCTCATAATCCTACTTCATTTCTTCATTCACTTATTTTTAAAAGGGTCACGTGTACAAATACATAGTTCAGAAAAATTTTAAATACAACTATAAAAGTATGTGGCAAAATCCCATGAACAGTCTAGTTCTTCTTCCACAGCCAAACACTTTTAATTGGTCTCTTATATATCATTTCAGAATTTATCTTCGCAAATACACATGGATATTCTTATTCTACTCTTCTCTCTCAACACAAAAAGTAGCATAACATACATACTATACCCATTCCTTGTTCCTTTTAAAAACACACACAATATATCCGAGTTCTTCTACATGAGTACATGGGGGTGTTTCTCATTCTTCTTTACAGCTGTACAGTATTCATCTTTTGGTTGTACCACAGTTTACTTAACCAGTTCCCTGTTGGCAGACACTGAAGTCATCCCTATCATACTAATACAAAAATAATGGCAAGCATAACCACCTACTCACACCCAATTCCTCTCTGAATCTCCTTTGACAAAGCCTCTGTTTGAATCACCTGAAGGTCACAAGGCTGAAAAGCTAGCCCCTTTTTTAGTTTTCCTTATGTACAGCAGTATGTGGCAAAAGAATCCTTGGGAAGAGCAAATGTACTCTTTGGGGATTTACTTCATAACAATAAATGGATAAACAGAACACCTTAGAGGACCATTTATATTTAACCATGTACTCTCCAATTGATGGGCAATAGGTTTTTCCTATTTTGAACAGAGCTTTTGGGAACATTCCTTGTCCACATATCCCCTGTTTTATATAGGCAAGAATTTCTCTCGGATGCAGAGTAGAATTGTTGGGCTGGGAAGAGTGTGAATATTCAACCTTATGAGATGGAGCCAAACTGTTTTCCAAGGTGGTCATACCAGTGCACACTCCCAGCAGCAGTTCTTAAGAGATCTCAGGATCCCTGTCTTCTGGTGATGTCACAAGTAGTCAAAAAGAATAAGCGCCAGCTATAAATAACAATGAGGATGAATCTTAGCAGTGTAATATTAAGTGAAAAAAACAACTTCCAGAAGGATGCATACAGCATACTTTATATAACTTGGAAAAGAAAATGTATATATAGGCCAGGCATGCTGGCTTATGCCTGTAATCCCGGCACTTTGGGAGGCCAAGGCAGGAGGATTGCTTGAGGTCAGGAGTTCAAGACCAGCCTGGGCAACACAGCAAAACCCTGTCTCTACCAAAACTAGAAAAATTAGCCAGCTGTGGTTAATTTTGTAGTCCCAGCTACTCATGAGGCTGAGGTAAGAGGACCTGTTGAATCTAGGTGTTCAAGGTTACAGTGAGCCATGATTGCACACTGCACTCCAGCCTGGGCAACAGCAAGAGACCCTGTCTCTAAAGAAAAAAAAAAGTAAATAAGTAAAATTTAAAAACACAATGTATGTATAAACTTTAGGATTGTATAAAGGTAAAATAAAAAACTGTATCAAAGAGATCTCTGGGGGAAGAAAGATATCTATACACACATTTCATAGCAGTATTATCCACAATAAAATACACATTCATGTCATGTGTATTTTACCACAATTTTGAAAAGAAAAAAGGGAGCTTAAGGGAACTAAGAGTATGAGCTCCAGGAAAGTGATTCCCAGTGGAGGGGGAAGTGATAGGAGTCGGGAGCATGGGGAAGGGCTGTGTTGTCAGCTGGAAGTTGTCAAGGTCCTAACTTTAATTTGGCATAGTGAGTTTTTTTTTAATACTGCTTATTATATTTTACAAATAAACATGTTAAAATGCTCCTGCATTTTACTAATGGGAGAGTGTGTCATGAACCAGGGATT
Organism: Cheracebus regulus; assembly: GCA_963574635.1. Classification (NCBI taxonomy): domain Eukaryota; kingdom Metazoa; phylum Chordata; class Mammalia; order Primates; family Pitheciidae; genus Cheracebus; species Cheracebus regulus. The sequence goes on from CAUYQU010069775.1 coordinate 20,782, forward strand.
AGAGCAATCCAATAATCTACACCTGACGGGAAAGACATTCAACCTCAAAATTATCTGTAGGAAATTATAAACTATTTTAAAATTTACAGTAAAGATATAAACATCTCTCCTGACATTTTCCTTTTGTCATTTTCATAAAGTCCTGACTTGAAGAAGGCTTCTATAAATTACTCCAGCTAGAACTTACAGACAGAAGGCTGAACCAGGAAGATCCCCATCTGGTAATTTTCGTCACATTTAGTCACATTTTTGCACCCAAGAGAAACAAAGAGAAGCTTATCCCTGCAGAAAGCTATAATTTAAAAAAAAATTCAACAAAATACGAATTTTTAAATAACCCAGGTGACAATTTGGTTGCAAGTTGGCCACTCAAAATTTGTAACTTGTAATAGGATCGATCCATAATAAATGTGATAATTGACTTATTCGGACTCAGATTTGTTGTCAGATGTTGATTTAACAAGGTTTTGCTCAGGTCTGTTTATCTCGGGGCCAGAAATTATATTTTCAAACTGAAAGTAACTATAGAGATCACCTTGTCCTGAGATAGCATGTTCTTGGCACACTTGCCTCTAGTCCCCAAACCCATGCTCATGGCAGACATTGCTAATCAATAGCAGCATGTTTTCCACACAAGCCTGGTCACCTCAGAATCCTTTCTACACAGATTTCCAAGCAGCCACTTGATCCCAGCCCATGAGTTGAATCCTATTTGGCATCCCTTAGTCTAGTCCAACTGTCTGCTTGTACAGATGGAGAAACAGAGTAAAGAGGTGAATTATGCAAAGTCACACAAGAGACGAAACTCATTCATATCTTCTGAGCTTCAGTCCAGTGCCTTTCTTACTGTCTTTGAGTCATCCCTTCCTTTGTGGCTCTGACATAAACCAGACACTCTTGTCATCATAGGAATCCCAGCCTCTGCTGCTTCCGTGAGCCAAATCCAACCCCGATATGCAGCCCCATTCATGATGCTTTTCCTTCTGGGATTGCAGGCCTCTCTCTCCCTCTCTGTCCTTTAAGCTGCTGCTGGTGGTGGTGAGACTTCCACGGAGGGAAAACATCCTCCTCATCTTCCATGAAACTCTTGCATCTCCCCAAACAAAGCCTTTCGCAGGCGCACTACAGCACTGCCAGCTTTGGGGTGGCTGTAACTCACTGTATGCTGGTCCCCAAGCTCCCCTCCATGGTTGCCTTGTTGACATGGAGCAGATTCCACTTCACTGCCTGAAATGACTCCCCCTCCAAATCCTGCCACTCCACCTGCATACACAAATGACCGAAGCATTCTTTCTCTGAGAAAAACGACAAACTCCAAATTGTTGAACAAATGAGAGGGAGACCAAATTGCAAGAGTAGGTGAGCCACCTGCGATCCATGTGAAACAGCTGTGGAAACAAAACTGAAGATCATTTGGTGCCTTCCGAATTGGCCTGAATTAAGATGCTTTTACAGAGCTGGGGAAAGGCAGGCGGCAGCTCAGGACCTTTAGTGCCACAAAGTAATGGAAAGAACTTTAACTTCTGAAAGGGGCACCAGGGGCAGGCAGGGCATCCTCTTCTTCCTTGAACCATGTGAGGACATGTTACAACCTCTGCCAGGATGCCTTGATTCAAATTAAAATTCAAGCGATTTTGCCAGCCCCTCCTCCAAGTGAGAAGTGCATATCTCAAAGCCATAGGAAAGGCCTTGGGGAGAACTGGTTCAGTCTTCTCATTTTGGACATGACAAAGTGAGGCACAGATCAGACAGGGACTGGCCATAGGTCACACCTGGGGAGTGAAAGCTTAAAGTTGGAGCTCTGCTCTTGACTCAAGGCTCTTCCTCAGCACCTGTATCATAACCCTTGCCTGGGTGCCTGGGAAACGGACATACCAAACAGAGCAAAGAAACCTGCAAGCGAAGGCAGCCGCCCAGGGGAACACACTGCTGCTGGTGGCGAAAGGACAGCAAGGGGCCTCGCAATCGGAGGTGAGGGAGGACAGCTCTGTGTTAGCGTGGTGCTGTTGCCTTGCAGGTATTTTCTCTTAATCATCTCAACAAACCTGGGTGATTAAACCCATTTCATGGATGAGAACACGAAGGCTCAGAGACCGTAAGTAATTTGTCTAAAGTGGCCTCATTAGAAGTTGGCTGTGCAAGCTGGGTGTGGTGACTCACACCTGTGATCCCAGGACTTTGGGAGGCCAAGGCGGGAGGATCATCTGAGGTCAGGAGTTCGAGACCAGCCTGACCAACATGGTGAAACACTGTCTTTACCAAAAATACGAACATTAGCCAGACACCTGTGATCCCAGCTACTCGGAAGGCTGAGGCCGGACAATCACTTGAACTCAGGAGGCGGAGGTCGCAGTGAGCCAAGATTGTGCCACTGTGCTCCAGCGTGGGTGACAGAGCAAGACTGGGTCTCAAAAAAAAGAAAAGAAAAAGAAAAAGTTGTTGGCTGTGCCATTTGAGCCCAGGTCAGTCCCCATATCCTGGGCCTTCCACTGGGACACACACTCAAGGTCACCCTCAGGCCACACAGAGTCCTGCCACTCCCATATGGGTCTTGAAGAATCTCAAAGTTAGGGAGAAGCGTATTTTATTCTGACACCTCCAAGGAGAGCCCTATATAAGTAGTGCATTTAGGGATGGATTTGAGGACTTTTTATTTTTTGCGGGGGATGATATTTAATCCCTTTAGGAGAATAAAATGCTCTCAAGTCATTTGGCAGTAGCTACTTTTTTTTTTTTTAGAGGGAGTCTTGCTCTGTCACCCAGGCTAGAGTGCAGTGGTGCAATCTCGGCTCACTGAAACCTCTGCCTCCCGGGTTCAAGCAATTCTCCTGCCTCAGCCTCCCAGGTAGCTGGGATTACAGGTGCCCACCACCATGTCTGGCTAATTTTTGTATTTTTAGTAGAGATCGGGTTTTGCCATGTTGGCCAGGTTAGTCTCGAACTCCTGGCCTCAGGTGATCCACCCGCCTCAGCCTCCCAGAGTGCTGGGATTACAGCCGTGAGCCACCGTGCCGGCCTTATTTCTCATGTTTATCCACACACTTCCACAGGGGCAGCAGGTCTACACAGTCCACACACTTGGTCCAAAAGGCCCCTAGTTTGTGCCAGGCACAGTGCGAAGCATTGGGGTTACAGTGGTGAACAAAAACCAGTCTGGCCCTTGATGTCATGGAGCTTACAGTCTAGTAGGGGAGATGGCCATAAATCACATGATCAAACATTTTTAAATTGAAAAGTATAAGACGATAGACTGGATAGTGGGGAACCTAATCTGATGGGGTGGGGAGTCAACACCCCCAAATGAAGGATATTTGAGAAGGCGTTGACTGTCAAACAGAAGTGCTTCTGGCAGAGAGAACAGCATGTGCAAAGGTCCTGAGGTAGGAGGGAGGTGTCTTGGATCTGAGGCGAGTGAGAAAGAGTGAAGCAAGCAGAAGCTGCAGGGGCAGGCAGGGGCCAGATCCTGCAGGCCAAGGGTGAGTCAAGACCACTGCAGAATTTAGCCAGAGAGTGACTTAATGGCATTGGGCTTTTAAAGATGAATATGGCTGCAATACCAGATTGGGTGATTGGAAGAGGCCACAGTGGAAGCTACCGGGGAGGTCTCTGTAAGAGCTGACAGTGACCCAGGGGTGGAAATGGGGCAGGAGGGAGGGAGACTGTGCTGGGCTTCATCAAGATTGAATGCAGGAGAGAAATGAGGTATCCGGGAGATGCTGGCACAGCCAGGGAAGACTTTCATCACCCACTGGGCACAGGAGAGGGTGGTTAACCTGTGGGGAGAAGTGGGGCACTTAGCCACGATGGAAAAGAGAGAGAGTGAGGAGAAAGAGCAGGAGCAAGAGAGCGAAAGCTGAGAACTCAAAGGACCAGGGAGACGCTACAGGCCCGGCTCATAGAGGTGGGACAGAGGGTCTCACGTGTTGCCCAGCTTTCTCTCATTTCAGTCTCAGAGGGATCCCGCCTGCTAGGGGCACTTTCCCCACTTTGCAGGGAAATCACAGAGCTGGGACTTGAACGCAGGTCTGTGTAACTGCAAAGCTCACACTCTCCTCTCTACCAGGAGCCCCACTCCTGCCCCGATCCCTGGGCAGATGAGTTTACGTCGAGGCTATAGCCAAAAGGAGGGCTCGGAAAGTCCCCAGCCTGGGAGGAACGCAGCTGGGTGGGAGGGCTAATTCTCAGTTCCTGTAGTTCTCCCAGAGCTTGGGAAAAGATGCAGAAACCAAGGCAGACGCAACATGGGACAGCGAGGGCAGTGATTCTCAGCCCTGGCGACACGTTACCATCATCAGGTGAGCTCTGAAAACTCCTGGTGCCCTGGCTGTCCCCCAACCAATTAGCTCAGAATCTCTAGGGTGGGGCTTGGGCATCAGAATGTTTTCAAGCCTCCAGATGATGCCAAGCTCTCCAGGTACAGCCAGGTTGAAAACCACTGGCATATCAGGCCGTCTCCTGAGACCCACCCTACCTCACTCTAGGCTTATCTTAATCTGAGTTTAGAGCCAAAATTAGTATCTTAGGAGCCCCCAACACTGCAAGAATGATTGTGCAGAGCCCCTGTTTGTTCGGAGACAGGGTTTCACTCTGTCATCCAGGCTGGAGTGCAGTGGCACAATCAAAGCTCACGGTGGCCTTGATGTCCCAGGCTCAGGTGAACCTCCCACCTCAGTCTCCTGAGTAGCTGGGACCACAGGCATACACCAGCCCCACCGGCTAGTTTTTGTATTTTTTGTGGAGGTGAGGTTTTGCCATGTTGCCCAGGGTGCTCTTGAATTCCTGGGCTCAAGCAATCCTCTTGCCTCAGCCTCCCAAAGTGCTGCGATTACAGATATGAGACACTGCATTCAGCTCCCCCTTTTCTTGAATAATTCTAAATAAAAACACGACTCAATCATACAATATAATTTGTGTTTTGGGGGGAAATGACACAAAACTTCCATGACAGCTGAAATTAAAATAGTTTATTTCTAGATTTTTTGCTGTGCCGGTGCGCGCGTGCATGTATACACACGTGCACGCCTGTCCTCGATTGGTGCTGTGTGCGCACACGTATGCACGCTTGTCCTCGGTTGGCGCTGTGCGTACACATGTATGCACGCTTGTCCTCGGTTGGTGCTGTGTGCGCGCGCGCGTGCACGCTTGTCCTCAGTTGGCACTGTGTGTACACACGTGTGCACGCTTGTCCTCGGTTGGCGCTGTGTGTACACACGTGTGCACGCTTGTCCTCGGTTGGCGCTGTGTGTGCGCACACATGTGCATGCTTGTCCTCGGTTGGCGCTGTGTGTACTTGCTGTATCTACTGGATCAGTCTGCGCAGTGTCTGACTGCACAATTTCCAGCACACTAAAGCTCTACATAGCCCAATTTCCAAGCAGTCGAAACTGAAGCAGCAGTCTCCTTCGGGGTTTAATTTGAATTAAACTGCCAGGCCATACTTGGGTGGGACACTGATAATCTTCAGCAAGAAAGTTCCAGGCGAGGCCTGTCACCCTCCAGTGTAACTGTGGGGCCTGCTTGGCAGGGGGACTGGCTTTGGCTGGAGGCTGGGTCAAAAGGGCTGCCCTGGAATGGCACCTTCCCATCCCACGGAGGGAGCTCTCTTGGGAGCTGAGATGGACCAAGAAGACCCATCCATTAGGAAAGTAACACTTGGTCTGTCCACTTTTAATGGAAAAGGGTGCTTGGTGCAATGACCATTTCTGATAGGGAAACTAGTCAGGGGCATGGACATTGTCTTTCCCATGTATGCCCCACCTGGGACCCAAACTTGAGAGGTGGAAAGTTCCAGGAGACGGATCGAGAGTGGTGTACGTGTCTTGGCTGCCCAGGCTGGGCTCCTCCCACCCCGCTCAGTCCTGCCCTCTGGAGCCCTGAGCGCACCGGCAGGAGCCCTTTTCCCGGTCTGGGCTTCTTGCCAGGATGCCTCTGGCTTCCTAGCATCCACATGGGCAGGCCTGGTTTGAAGATGCTGAAACTAGGAGCACAGCAGCTGATCAAGTGAACCAAAGATGTGACTAAAACTGTCTCTGATGGCAAAGTCCTTGACGATGAAGAGATTGGCCCATAGAAAGATGGCTCTGAGCATGGCACCTCTGACCAGACCCCTCACTCTGACCTCCTGAGTGTATGAGGCCAGCCTTGCTCACAGTCAGGGCTGGAGGAAGGCCTCATGGAGGCCACATGATAACTGCACTTTTTGTGTCCCTGTCACAGCTGATTCCACCCACAGCATCCTCTGCCCCAGCCAGCCCAGCCCTGCCTGCCACTGCAGTCTAGGGCTCTTTGAATGTATGTGACAGAAAATTCACTCGAGTTGGCTTGGGTAAGAAGGGAGGTTCATCGGTCAGTAAGTTAGCCACGGGCAGGACCGGGAACAGCTGGGGCTCAGGAACCCCTGGACTCAGGGTCCCCAGCGCTGTGAGGGTTTGCAGGCCCCTTCCCTTGCCTCTGTCTCCCCCTCAGTCTGCAGATCAGCTTTGTGCTCTCACAGCAACTCTCCCCACAAGGTTGGAATCAGGCTGGTGGCAGCACAAGGCTTCCATCTTCCTGGCTTTGCCCCCAAGAAAGGATGGAGCTCCCCTCTATTAGTTCCTATTCAGAAAATTCCAGAAGAAAGTTTCTGCTTGGTCTGGTCTGGGTTGGCTGGGTAGATGCGACACTGAAACTGCCAAGCCCTCTATGTCATGTGGTTGAAGTTGGGTGGGGAGATGTATTAGGCAGTTCAGGGTGCTATGCCAGAATGCCAAAGACCGGTGACTTAGACCACAAACACCTACTCATTTGTTTTTCACAGTTCTGGAGGCTGGGAAATCCAAGATCAAAGTACCAGTAAGCTTCATTTCACTGTGAGGCCTCTTCTCTTGGCCTGTGGGTGGCTGCCATACTGTGTGCTCACATGACCTCTACTTTGTATGCCTGTGAACAGAGAGAGTACATGCGCTCTCTGGTGTCTCTTCTTATAAGAACATTAATCCTACTGAATCAGGGTCCCACCTTTAGGACCTCATTTAACCTTAATGACTTCCTGAAAGGCCTCATCTCCAAATACAGCTGCACAGAGGGCTAGGACTTCAATGTGAATTTGGAGGAGACTGAGACATTCAATCCATAGTGGGAAGAAAACACTGTTCAGGAAAAAAGGGGTTCCATGGCCACAAAAAGATGGCAGACAAAACCTCAGATGCTCTCCTCATTTCCCCCAATACACGATACACACACACACACACACACACACACACACACACACACACACACACGGCCTGTCTTCTGCCCCTTCCCCACAAGGCCACTCCGCACCCCATGATTATTTCCCTCCCTCTTACTCTGCTCTGTGGAGCTGCCCCCTCCCCTACATTGTCCTGTGGCTCACTGAATGCTAGGTGCAGGAAGGTGCATGTCACTGTAGCCCGGGGCTGGGGCCCTCCTGGACCATGTGTGTCCTGAGCCCTAGCATGGGACTAGGCAGGAAGTGGGTCTCACTTATATCCACTGTCCTCAGGCAGAGCCTCGCCCTGGAACATGAGCTCAGTTGGTGCCAAATCTTTGTTGGATTCACCGCAGGCCCCCTTTCCCCACATCCACTGATAAGATTCCCAGGGCCTTGATACCTCCGTCCTTGGAAGAAAAGAATGTGACTACCCAGCTCACACAAACCTGCTGGTGGCTTCCCGCAATAGGAGAACATAGTTTTCTAGTTCAAAAGCATCTACCAAGTGACTAGCACAGTGAATGAAGAAAGGCACAAGGCACATCACTGGGAAATTCCAGAAAACCAAGGATAAAGAGAAAATCCTAACATCTTCCAGAGGGAAAAGACAGGTCATATATAAAGAGCCAAGACTCAGCATGACACCGATTTCTTCCCAACGACACGGGAAGCTAGAAAATAATGGAGCAATACTTCCCAATGCGAGGAGAAGTTACCTTTAAACTAGAGAATTATTTCTAGCCAAACTATTGATCAGGAGCTGGCGTAGAACAGTGGCATCTTAAAATAAGTGGGGTCAGAAAGCTTTCACTCTTTCTCAGGAAGCCACTGGACGATGTGCTGCAACACAGTGCGAGTGAACCAGGGCAAAAGAAAATTGGGACCGGGGAACAGGAGAGACACACAGAAGAGGCGGCAGAAAATCACATGGTGCTGCGGAGATGCCAGGATGCCAGGCATGCCACAGGCTGAGAGAGATGAGTCCAGTTTGGAGCAGAAGTCCAGTTGAGTCAGTGTGGCATCTGATAGATCAGTTGGAACATCTAAAAAAAAAGAAAAAGGTACGTAATAGGTACAAAAACATAGAAGCAAATGAAGGGCAAATATCTGACGCAATTATTCACTCTGGGGGAAAAAGGAAAGATACAAAACAATTTTAGTGTGGGACTTGGGTGAGGGAACAATATTCAGATACCTACAAGAATGTCAATGCTTTTGATTTCATGAGATTGTGATCTAGTCACATTGGTTGAATGGAGGCAAGGGAATTGTTAAGACCTCTCAAGGGAGGTGAGCCCTATACCATGCTATGCCATGAAGTTGACAGATACTGAGGGAAACAAATCAACATAATCATTATTTAGAAATACAATTATAAATAACAGAGGAAATAGCAAAATGAGTTTAAAGTGTTGGCCTCTGGACGTTAGCACTCAAACACAAGAAGGGAAAGGGCACAAGAAACGCTTTGTGATATAAGCCTTTTATCACATTTTGTCTTTTCTTCTTTTCTTGTTTCACTGAGGATGTCTTGCTCCGGATACCATTTTGTTCTTAGCTCTGTGTATCTAGTAATTTGATCAGAATTAAATATAATGTGAGTAAGTTCTGGGACCTGTTGTACAGAATGATGACTATAGTTAATAATAATGTATACTTGAAAATATCTAAGAGTAGATTTTTTGCTTTTATTATTTTTTAACTGACCCACAAAAATTGCACATATTTATGGGGTACCGTATAGTATTTTTATACATGTATACAATGTGTAATGATCAAATCAGGGCAATTAGTGCCTCCACCACCTGAAGCATTTATCATTTATTTGTTCTGGGAGCATTCAAAATCCACTCTTCTAGCTATTTGAAAACGTATAATAAGTTGTCATCAATTATTGTCACCATGTAGTACTAAAGACACTAGAACTATTTCTCCTATCTACGTGTGTGTGTGTGTGTGTGTGTGTGTGTGTGTGTGTGTGTGTATTTTTTACTGACGGTCTCACTCTGTCCCCCAGGCTGGAAGGCAGTGGACAATCACAGCTCCCTGCAGCTTTGACCTCTCGGGCTCAAGTGATCCTCCCACTTTAGCCTCCCGACGTCTACTTTGAACATTTGCATGAAGGTGCATCTGTCAAGTTTCTCTGCTGTGAACGTTCCCCCTTTGTAATTGTGAGCAGATATTTTAAGGCAAAATATCTGTTCTTCATCAATTTTTTGCCCACTAGCTTTAGCATCTATTGGTGATATTATCCATCATTCCTTTTATATTTATTCGTATTCCACTGTAAGGAGGAGCTTATTTATTCCCAGCAAACTTTTGTATGTGTGTCGGGGCGGGGTAGAGCATTCTCAACAAATACTCTTACCTTGTAAATACAGCTCTGCATAAAGAAGCCCCTCCCCCAGGTCTGGTGTCAATGGTGAGGAAAGGATTGAGCTTTGAGTAAGGATGGCCGGGGCGGGGAGCTGAGAAAGGGGGAGCTTATGCAAAACCCAAACTGAGAAAAATTAACAGTAATAATGAAACTGCCACACTCCTCCACTGGGGGGCGATGTCGTCATTTTCATCTTCCCAGCTCGCCCACCTCGGAAACCTGCGCCAGGTAACTTGGATACGGAGTAAGGGCAGGAGGTTCCCGCACAGCTGGAGCCTTGGTCACAGCATTGGTCACAGCTGCTTCCGCAGCCCCGGGCTAATCATAGTGCTCATTAGCGCTCCCCGAGGATCTCACTGAACGCACACGGTCAGGCCCCGTCCCCGCCCGGGGCTGTGATTTGATTTAGTTTGGGGTGGGCCCAGCACAGGTGTTCCTGCTGAGCTCTCGGTGCAGCTCGCTCTGCCGGGCACCCTGGGGCCATCCTCCCGACTTCTGTGGGTCAGAGTAACGCTGTTGGCATAAACTGGACTGGACTGCCTTCTGCTTTCGGTGCCACGGATACAGTGCTCCCTGAAGACTGGAAGTGTCCCCAGACACTTTTGGAGGTAATTCTTTTTTCCCATATGGTCCTTCATTATTTTCAACAAACAAAAGTTACATATTTATATAAAATAAACACATATTAAAATTTTTAAAAATATATTTCATTTTTTTAGAGACGCAGTCTTCCTGTTGTCCGGGCTGAAGCGCAGTGGCGTGATCTTGGCTCACTGCAACCTCCGCCTCCCGGGTTCAAGCCATTCTCCCGCCTCAGCCTTCCGAGTAGCAGGGACTACACGGCCAGCCACCACGGCTGGCTAATTTTTTTTCTTTTGCTAGAGATAGGGGTTTCACCATGTTGGCCAGGCTGGTCTCGAACTGCTGACCTCAAATGATCCGCCCACCTCGGCCTCCCAAAGTGCTGGGATTACAGGTCTGAGCTACAGTGCACGGCCAAAGATTTTTTTTTTTTTTTTTTTTTTTAAACCAATTGGGGGAACTGAGATGTTATAATCAGTTTAAAGGAGAAGTCAAAGGACAAATTAATTTGAAGTAAAGTAACGTTGAAATGAATTTATAAATGGACACAAAACTAAACTAGCCTCTTCCTTCTTCAGTGGGGAAGTCAACTGAAGCTCTATTGGAACAATCTTTTTTTTTTTTTTTTTGGAGACAGCCTCACTCTGTCCCCAGGCTGGAGTGCAGTGGCATGATAGCTCACTGCGACCTCCGCCTCCTGGGTGGAAGCGATTCTCCCGCTTCAGCCTTCTGAGTAGCTTGGATTACAGGCATCCGCCACCACGCTCAGCTAATTTTTGCATCTTTAGTAGAGATGGGGTTTCACCATGGTGGCCATTTGCTAGTCTCCATACAGGAATTTTCTGCGTGCTCTCGGGTATCTGCAGCTTACAAAGTTGCAAAATAGCTTGAAGGCAGTGGAAGGAAGGTTCAGAGCCCCTGTAGATTCTGAATCAGAACCCGGGTGATTGCTCTTATCGACGCATAGTTTTTCACTGAAGCACACGTATCAATTCACATTTGTTTCCTGTACTGCCTATGGCATCAAGACTTTCCATTTTATTAGTATGTAATGATGCATAGTTTTCTCCTATAATTAGGAAGATTCCAAATCCATTATGTCTCGTTTTTAGTAGTCTTACTTTTTCTGAATTAAACGTGTCGTGTGTTTGACTATTTTATCGACAGTTTCAAAGAACCCGCACTCGGAATTCTTCCTACCTTCCTTCCTCTTTACTTGAGGTTGCCTCTTTTCCCCGTTAGAATTTGTAAGAAATATGAATAATACTCATTTTCTCTTTTCAACTGCAGAGTTTGGCAAATTATAGCCAGCTGCTTGTGTGTGTGTCAGAAACTAGAAATGGCTTTTTAATTTTTATTTTTATTTTAAGACCATCCTCCAGCAGGTGTATAAAAATGGCTTTTACTTTTTTTTTTTTTTTGAGACAAGGTCTCACCTTGTCACCCAGGCTGGAGAGCAGTGATGCCAGCGTGTGTTCCAATATGGCTGTGTTCCAATAAAACTTTATGGGCATTGCAATTAGAATTTTCACTGGCATAGGCTTCTTCATCTTTTAAACATTTAGGAATGTAGGGCATGGTGGCTCAGCACTTTGGGAGTCTGAGGCAGGATTGCTTGAGGCTAGGAGTTCAAGACCAGCCTGGGCAACATAACGAGGCTCTGTCTCTACTAAAAGCTAAAAAAAAAAAAAAAAAAAAAAAAAGGCCAGGTTCGGAGTAATTCCAGCACTTGGGAAGCCAAGGTGGGTGGATCACGAGGTCAGGAGTTCAAGACCAGCCTGGCCAAGATGCTGAAACCTCCTCTCTACTAAAAATTACCGAAAAAAAAAATTAGCCAGGTGCTGTGGCAGGTGCCTATAATCCCAGCTACTCAGGAGGCTGAGGCAGGAGAATTGCTTGAACCCAGGAGGCGGTGGTTGAAGTGAGCTGAGATTGCATCACTGCACTCTACCCTGGGCAACAGAGTGAGACTCTATCTCAAGAAAAAAAAAATTAGGTGTGGTGGCATGCTATTTTTAAAGTCCCAGCTACTTGAGAGGCTGAGGTGGGAGGATCCCTTGAGCCCAGGAGTTGAAGGCTGCAGTGTGCTATGATGGCACCATTGCACTCCAGCCTGGGCAACAGAGTGAGACCCTGTCTCTAATTTGCCAAAAGAAGGCAAATGATTCTGAGTGGTTTTCCTTGGCTCTAGACGAGTCAAGAGATGTTACTGATACTGCTCAAGGTGTCAGTGCCATGTTTGAAGAGATGAGAATCTGACTTTATGAATAATCTGCATAGAACAACTGTGGGTGAGAATATTTTTAAAGAAAACTAGAAATCACGAATTCAGTGCAACCCGAGGTGGGAATCTGCTGAGCTCTGGTACAGCTGGTTGTAGTAAAAGTATGTGTGGAGCAGAAAAAGGCTTATTTGGAGAAATTCCAAAGCTTGCAAAAATGTCAAGTGTTTAAAACTCATGGTTGTCATTATATTATTCATCAGATACCTTGTGGAAGGTATTTATATTATCATGTATGATAGAGGTGAACTTCATTTCCTCTCATTTAACTATCATCTATTGTATGAAATTTGGTAAAGTGTTGATTTTAAAGTGTGGTAAAATATAATCTTTATCATTTTAACCACCCATAAGTGTGCAATTCGGTGATGTTAAATGCATTCATGTTATGCATCATCATTGTGTATACTCAAAAAACTTTTTCATCCTCTCCAGTAAAAACTCTGTAATCATTAAACAACTCTCTATTCCTTCTTTCCCCAAACCCCAAGTAACTTCAGTTCCACTTTGTGTCTCTATGAATTTGCCTTTTCTAGGTACCTCACGTAAGTGAAATCATACAATATTTGTCTTTCTATGCCTGGCTGCTTTCACTAAGCATAATGTTTTCAAGGTCCATCTGTATTGCAGCATATATCAAAGTTATATTCCTTTTGTGGCTGAATAATATTCCATTGTGTGTATATACCACGTTTGTGTATCCATTCATCTGTTGAAGGACATATGGGTTGTTTGTTTCTATCTTTTGGCTATTGTGAATAATGCTGTTGTAAACATGGGTGAACGAATATCTGTTGGAATCATCTCTTTCAATTTTTGGTTATATTTGCAGAAGTGGAGTTGCTGGGTCATATGGTAATTCTGTGTTTGGGGAAATACCATACATAATATTTTGCTGCACCATTTTACATTCTCACCACCAATGCACAAGACTTCTGATGTTTCCACATCCTTGCCAATATGTTCTTTTCCATTAAAAAAAATAGTACCCCTCCTCATGGGTGAGGTGGAGATGTCTCACTGTGGCTTAGATTTGCATGGTTAGTGATGTCAAGCATCTTGTCATGTGCGTGTTGACCATTTGTATGTCGTCTTTGGAGAGACGTTCATTCAAATCCTTTGCCCATTTTTGAATCAGGTGGTTCATTTTTATTTTGAGTTGTAGGAGTTCTTTATATATTCTGTATATTAATCCCTTATGAAATATGTGATTTACAGCTATTTTCTCTCATTCTGTGGGTTGCCTTTAACTCTGTTGATGGTGTTCTTTGATAACAGAACATTTATTTGGATGAAGTTGTGTTTGTCTGTTTTTTTGTTGTTGTTGTTGTTCCCTGTGCTTTTGGTGTCATATCTAAGAATCCACTACCAAGTCCAAGGTCACAAAGAATTACTCTTGTGTTTTCTTCTAAGAGTTTTATAGTTTTAGCTCTTATATTTAGGTCTTTGATTCATTTTTAAAATTTTAGTGTATGGTGTGAGGTTGGGGTCCAGCTTCATTCTTTGACCTGTGGAACTCCAGTTAACTCAGCGTCATCTGTTGAAGAGACTCCTTTCCACATTGAACAAATTTAGCCCCCTTGTCAAAAGTCAGTTGGCCACAGATGTACAAGTTTATTTCTGAACTCTCAGTTCTATTCCATTGGTCTGTGTGTGAGTCCTCTCAACTTCTTTTTCAAGATTTTTTTTGGGGGGCCATTTGAGCTATGTTAGTTTTCTAGGGTTGCCATAGCAAAAGAACACAAATTAGCTGGTTACGGTGGCTCACACCTATAATCCCAACACTTTGGGAGGCCAATGAAAACAGATCACCTGAGGTCAGAAGTTTGAGACCAGCCTGGCCAACATGGCAAAACCCCCTCTCTACTAAAAATACAGAAACTAGCCGGGCCTGGTGATGTGCGCTTGTGGTCCCAGCTACCTGGGAGGCTGAGGCAGGGAATCACTTGAACCCGAGAGGCGGAGGCTGCAGGAGCCAAGATTCCACCCCTGCATTCCAGCCCGAGCAATGGAGCAAGATTCCACCTCTAAAAAAACCCACGGAAAACAAAATATCACAAACTGGGTTGCTTAAACAACAGAATTTTATTTTCTCGCAGATCTGGAGGCTAGAAGTCTACGATCAAGGTGTCAGCAGGTCTGGTTTCTCTTGAAGCCTCTCCTTGGCTTGCAGATGGCTACTTTCCTGCTCCATCCTCTATGTGTTTTCTTTGTGTGATTGCATCACTGATGCCACTCAGTGGCTCCAAATTTCTTCTCCATATAAGGATACCAGTTAGATTAGAATAGGGAGCACCCTAACAGCCTTATTTTAACTCGATCTCTTCTTCTTCTTCTTTTTTTTTTTTTGAGGCAAAGTTTTGCTCTTGTTGCCTAGGCTGGAGCGCAATGATGTGATCTTGGCTTACTGCGTCCTCCACCTCCTGGGTTCAAGTGATTCTCCTGCCTCAGCCTCCCGAGTAGCTGGGATTACAGGTGCCTGCCAGCACGCCTGGCTAATTTTTGTATTTTTAGTAGAGATAGGTTTTACCATGTTGGTCAGGCTGGTCTTGAACTCCTGGTCTCAAATGTTCCACCCACCTCGGCCTCCCAAAGTGCTGGTGTTACAGGTGTGAGCCACTGCTCCTGGCCTCAATCACTGCTTTAAAGGTCCTGTCTCCAAATACAGTCACATTCTGAGGTACTGGGGGGTTAGGGACTCAAACATGTGAATTCAGAGGGCAGGAGGACACAATTCAGCCCATAACACAAGCTTCTTGGAATTTCTGGGTTTTATTGCATTTCCTTGGAATTTCATATTAATTGAAGATCAGATTTTCCATTTCTGCGAAAAAGGCTTTTGGAATTTTGTTAGACATTGCCTTGAATCTGTAGATGGCTTTGGGTAGTATTGATATCAATTCTTTCCATCTATTAGTACAAGATGGCTTTCTATATCCATTTATTTAGGCCTTTATTTTTTTTATTTTTTATTTTTTTTGAGACAGAGTCTCGCTCTGCTGCCCAGGCTGGAGTGCAGTGGTGTGATCTCAGCTCACTGCAACCTCCGCCTCCTGGGTTCAAGCCATTCCCCAGCCTCAGCCTCCTGAGTAGCTGGGACTACAGGTACACACCACCACACCCAGGTAATTTTTGTACTTTTAGTAGAGATGGGGTTTCACCATGTTGGCCAGGATCATCTCGATCTCTTGACCTCGTCATCCACCCGCCTCGGCCTCCCCAAGTGTGGGGATTACAGGCGTGAGCCACTGCACCTGGCCTAGGCCTTTCTTGATTTAGGACCTTCAGGAATGTTTTGTAATTTTCAGTGTACAAGTCTTTCACTCCTTGGTTAAATTTATTCCCAGATATTTCATGCTTTTAAATGATATTGTACATGGAATTGCTTTTAAAATTTCCTTTTCTGATTGTTCAGTAGTGGTATTTAGAAACATAACTAGTTTTTGCGTGTTGATCTTGTGCCCTAAAATTTTGCTGAATCATTTATTTGCTCTAGGAGTTGCCTTACATACTTTGGGATTTTCTATGTGTAGGATCATATTGTCTGTGAATATAGTTTTACTTCCTTTTCAGTTTGAATGCCTTTTATTCCTTTTTTTTGTCTAATTGCTCCGGCTAGAACTTCCAGTACAGGCCTGGTGCGGTGGCTCACACCTGTAATCCCAACATTTTGGGAGGCAGTGGCGGACGGATCACTTGATCCCAGGAGTTTGAGATCAGCCTGAGCAACACGGCAAAAACCTGTCTCTGCAAAAACAAAAATTACCCAGATGTGGTGGCGCATTCCTATGGTATCAGCCTCAGGAGGCTGAGACTAGAGGGTCACTTTCAGCCCAGGTCGAGGCTGCAGTGAGCTATGATGGTACAATGGTACTCCAGCCTGGAGCACAGAGGGAGACCCTGTCAAAAAAAAAAAAAAGGACACTTTCAATACAATGTTGAATAGCACTGGTGAAAGCAGGCATTTCTGACCTGTTTGTGAAGTTATGGGAAAACTTTTCAGTCTTTTACCATTGAGTATGATGTTAGCTGTGGGTTTTTCATAAGTGCCTTTATTATGTTGAAGAATCTTCCCTCTATTCCTTGTTTTCTGGGAGTTATTTTTTAAAATAAAACTATGGTTCTGTTTTTAATTCTGAGAATTTTTATCGTGAAGATGTGTTGGCTTTTGTAAATGCCTTTTCCGTACCAATTAAGATAATCAGTCCATGGATGTGATGTTTGACATTGATTTGATTTGCTTATGTTGAACAATCTGTGCATTCCTGTTGCAAATTCCACTTGGTCACGATATATAATGTGTTGTATTTCGTTTGCTAGGGTTTTGTTGAAGGTTTTTGCATTGATATTCATAAGGGATATTGATTCTTATTTTTTTTCTTTTCATGTCTTAATACGGCTTTGTTATAAGGGTAATACTGGCATCTGAATAAGTTAGGAAGTATTCCTTCCTCTTTGATTTTTTTGGAAGTGTTTGAGAAGGATTGATATTAATTTTTCTTTAAATTTTTAGAAGACTTCACAGGTGAATCCTTCTGGTTCTAGACTTTGTGGAGAAGTTTTGATTAAATGTTTTTACTTGTTATATATGTGGTAAGAGTTTCAGTTTCTTTTTGAGTCAATTTATGTAATTTATGTGTTTCTATGTATTTGTCCATTTCATCTAGATTATCTAATTTTTGGTGTACAATTGTTTATAGTATTCTCATATATTGCTTCTTATTTCTGTTTGTTCAGAAGTAATATCTCTGCTTTCATTTCTAATTTTGATTATTTGCATCTTCGTGTGTGTGTGTGTGTCAGTCGAGCTAAAGATTTGTCAAAATTGATTTTTTTCAAAAGACGAACTTATGGTTCAATTGATCTCACAATTTTTTTTCCATGATCTATTTTTATTTATTTCTACTCTAATCTTTATTTTCCTCTTTGTGTTAGCTTTTAGTTTAGTTTGCTCTTATTTTTTTTTTTTTTTTTTTTGAGCCATAAGGTGTGAAGTTATTTTATTGATTTGAGATATTTTTTCTTCCTTTTTTTTTTTTTTTTTTTTTTTTTTTTTTGAGACTGTGTCATCAGGCTGAAGTGCAGTGGTATGATCTCGGCTCACTGCAACCTCCGCCTCCTGGGTTCAAGCAATTCTCTTGCTTCAGCCTCCCGAGTAGCTGGGATTACAGGCACGTGCCACCACACCCAGCTAATTTTTGTGTTTTTAGCAGAGATGAGATTTCACCATGTTGGGCAGGATGGTCTAAATCTTTTGACCTCGTGATCCACTCGCCTTGGCCTCTCAAAGTGCTGGGATTACAGGTGTGACCCACTATGCCCTGCATTTTTCTTTTTTCATGTAGGCATTTACAGCTATACATTTCCCTCTGAGTACTGCCTTTACTGCATCCTGTAAGTTTTGGTATGTTGTGTTTTCATTTTCATTTGTCTCTAAGTGTTTTCTAATTTATCTTATGATTTCTTTGACCTATAATTTAAGAATGTATTGTTGGCTGGGCGAGGTGGCTCACACCTGTAATCTCAACATTTTGGGAGGCTGAGTTGGGCAGATCACCTGAGATCAGAAGTTTGAGACCAGCCTGACCAACATGGTGAAACCCCGTTTCTACTAAAAATACAAAAATTAGCTGGGCATGGTGGCAGGTGCCTGTAATCTGAACTTCCCGGGAGACTGAGGCAGGAGAATCGTTTGAACCTGGGAGGCAGAGGTTGCATTGAGCTGAGATTGCACCACTGCACTCCAGCCTGGGCAACAGAGCAAGACTCGGTCACACACACACACAACACACACACACACACACACACACACACACACACAAGAATGTGTTGTTGGCAAGGTGTGGTAGCTCACAACTGTAATCCTAGTACTTTGGGAGGCTGAGGTGGGTGGATTGCTTCAGCTCAGGAGTTTGAGGCCAGCCTGGGCAATGTAGTGAAACCCCACCTCTACAAAAAAATACTAAAATTAGCTGGCCATGGTGGCATGTGCCTGTGGTCCCAGCTACCTGGGTGACTGAGGCACAAGGATCACTTGAGCCCAGGAAGTGGAGGTTGCAGTGAGCCAAGATGACACCACTGCCCTCCAACCTGGGCAATACAGTAAGACCCTGTCTCAAAAAACAGAATGTGTTGATTAATGACCATGTATTTGCAGATTTTTTTTCGCTATTATTGATTTTTAGATTCATATATATGATATAATATATGCTTATAATTATATAATCTTGGTGAATCAACTTATTTATAAACTTATTTGTTAATTCATTTTAATTAATTAAATCATTGATTAAATTAATTAAATCTGATAATTTTATACTTAATATAGAATAAAGTTAATAATGAATTAAATTATTAAATTATTAATATATAATGTCCTTCCTTGTCCCTTGTAATAGTTGTTGGCATAAAGCCTGTTTTGTCCAATATTAGTATAGCAACCCCAGCTCCCTTCTGGGAACTATCTGCATGGAATGTCTTTTTCCATCCTTTCACTTTCGACCCATTTGTGCATTTGAATTTAAAGTGTGTTTCTTGTAGACAGTATATAGTTGGTTCATGTTTTTAAAAATCCATTTTGTCATTCTCTGTCTTGATTGGAAAGTTTAATCCATTTACCTTTAAAGTAATTGGTGATAAGGAAAGACTTCTCTTACCTTGCTATTTGTTTTCTGTATATCTTATAGTTTCTTGTCCCTCATTTTCTCTTCCTTTTGTATTTTATTAATTATCCATAGTGAACCATTTTGATTCTTGTTTCATTTCCTTTTGTGTATAGTCTGCTGGTATTTTCTTTGTGAAGAAGACTACAGTAAAATCAGATTTTCCTGTGGGGCTTACATTTCCCATCATGATTAGTTTGCTAGGGCCACCATAAAAATGTACTGTAGACTGGGTGGTGTAAACAACAGAACATTTATTTTCTCACTAATCTGGAAGGTAGAATTGAAGACCAAATTGTCAGTAGATTTGTTTCTTTCAGCACTTTAGAATATGTCATCCTCTGGACTCCACGATATCGGATGAGAAATTGGAAGTAATTTCGTTGAGCATAATTTGTACATGATGAGGTGCTTTCAACGGTTTGATTAATGTGTCTCAGTGTGGGTCTCTTTGATTTTTAGCTTTCTTGAAATTTGGTGAGCCTCTTTACAGATCCATGTCTTTTATCAAATCCAACCCAGGGCTTTTTAATTTCTCTGTTTTTATTTTTGTTCGTTTATATTTTATTTTCAGTTGAAAATCTCTAGGGGTTTCTTCGAGGTTTGGGACCATATTGTCAGAGGTGTGTGAACCAGAGTAACTCCATCTTAAATAGGAGCTGGGTAAATGAGGCTGAAACCTACTGGGCTGCATTCCCAGATGGTTAAGGCATTTTAAGTCACAGGATGAGACAGTTTACAAATGCCATGGCAGCATCAGGAAGTTACCCTATATGGTCTAAAAAGGGGAGGCATGAAAAATCCACCCCTTGTTTAGCGTGTTATCAAGAAATAACCATAAAAATGGGCACCAGCGGCCCTCGGTGCAGCTCTGTCTATGGAGTAGCCATTCTTTCATTCCTTTACTTTCTTAATAAACTTGCTTTCACTTTGCCCTATGGACTCGCCCTGAATTCCTTCTTGGGTGAGACCAAGAACCGGTCTGGATTGGGACCCCTTTTCCTGTAACGTATTTCTCTGTCCTATAACACTGTGGTTTAAATATTTTAAATACAAGTGAAACATAATATTTTTGTAGAAGTTAAACATTTTTTCATTTCTTATGAATAATCAAAGGGTTGTAATCTACTGGGTTAGCTCATAATAAATTTTCTTTTTTCTTTTTCTTTTTTTTTAGACAGAGTCTTACTCTGTAGCCAGGCACTAGGCTGGAGTGCAGTGGCGTGATCTTGGCTGACTGCAGCCTCCGCCTCCCAGGTTCAAGCGATTCTCCTGTCTCAGCCTCCTGAGTAGCTGGGACCACAGGCCCGTGCCACCATGCCCAGCTAATTTTTGCATTTTTTTAGTAGAGATGGGGTTTCACCATGTTGGCCAGGATGGTCTCGATCTCTTGACCTCGTGATCCGCCCACCTTGGCCTCCCAAAGTGCTGGGATTACAGGCCTGAGCCACTGCGCCCGGCCTGCTTTTTTATTCTTATGTTCATTATCACAAACCACTTCTCATTTGGAGGAAAGATATGACTAGTTTCTTTAGGTTCTGGTTTGCAGGGTACAGCGTTTCTTTGGGTTGATGGAACCCTTGTGTGATATTGTGAAATATATATATTTGGTCTTCCTGTTTCCTGACATATAACTTGTAAAACACTTGGAATCTCTGGAGTTATGAGAGTCTTTTCTATGCTAATGAGATGACTGGTGGCTGGGGCCCTTAGATAGCTTCCAAACAGGTGCTGGTTACAGGAAAGACCAAGGCGTGATTAGAAGGTTGAGACTTTTTTTTTTTCTTTAATATATTTTATTGGTTTTGGGGTACATGTGAAGAACATGCAGAATTGTTGCATAGAACACGGCAATGTGGTTTGCTGCCTTCCTCCCCATCACCCGTATCTGGCATTTCTTCCCATGTTATCCCTCCCCAGTCCCCGACACAGACCTCAGGGTATGATGCTCCCCTCCCTGTGTCCATGTGTTCTCATTGTTCAACACCTGGCTATAAGTGAGAACATGCGGTGTTTGATTTTCTGTTCTTGTGTCAGTTTGCTGAGAATGATGGTTTGCAGGTTCATCCATGTCCCTACAAAGGACATGAACTCATCGTTTTTTTATGGCTGCATAGTATTCCATGGTGTATATGTTCCACATTTTCCCTGTCCAGTCTATCATCAATGGGCATTTGGGTTGATTCCAGGTCTTTGCTATTGTAAACAGTGCTGCAATGAACATTCTTGTGTATGTGTCCTTATAATAGAACAATTTATAATCCTTTGGATATATACCCAGTAATGGGATTGCTGGGTCAAATGGAACTTCTATTTCTAGGTCCTTTAGGAATTGCCACACTGTCTTCCACAATGGTTGAACTAATTTACACTCCCACCAACAGTGTAAAAGTATTCCTGTTTCTCCACATCCTCTCCAGCATCTGTTGTCTCCAGATTTTTTAATGATCACCATTCTAACTGGCGTGAGATGGTATCTCAATGTGGTTTTGATTTGCATTTCTCTAATGACGAGTGATGATGAGCATTTTTTCATATGTTTGTTGGCCTCATGTATGTCTTCTTTTGTAAAGTGTCTGTTCACATCTAGAAGGTTGAGACTTTTAGCTCCACCCACCAACCTGCAGGGAGAGGAGAAAAGCTGAAGGTTAAGTTGACCATCAGTGGCAAATGATGTAATCAGTCATCCCTATGTAGAGCTCCCAAACAGCTGGATGCCCTTTATCAGGCTGAGGAAGTTCCTATCTATCTATCTATCTATCTATCTATCTATTTACTTTTATCATGAAAGACTGTTAACTTTTGCCAAATGTCTTTATTTTTTCTATTAACTGTGTGGTTTTATTCTTTATCAATATGGTGTATTATATTGACTGATTGTATGCTTAACTGATCTTGCATTCCTAAGTACTACTTGACTGTGATGCACAATAAGTTTTACATGTTGCTCCATTCAGCTTGCTAGTACATTGTAGGGGACTTTTGTGTTCACATTCATGAGATATTGATCTGTGGTTTCCTTGTGATATTTTTGTCTGATTTTGGTATCAGGGTAATACTGGCCTCACAAAATGAGTTGGGAGGTGTTTACTTCTCTTCTGCTTTTAGGAAGATGTTGAGAAGGATTGGTGTTAATTCTTTTTTAAATGCTTAGTAAAATTCAGTGGTGAACCCACCTGGCCCTGGGCTTTACTTTATGGGAAATTTTTATATTAGTAATTCCATCTCACTTATTATAGATTTATTCAAGTTTAACATTTTTTATTGAATCCTTTTCATTAATTTGTATCTTTCTAGGAACTTCTATGTTTTACCTGGGTTATCTAATATGTTTGTGTACAATTATTTATGGTATTCTTTCGCAATCCTTTTTATTTTTGTAAGGTTGGTAGTGATGTCCTCTCATTCGTGCTTTTAGCAATTTGAGTCGTCTTTTTCATTAGTTTAGCCTTTTTTCTATTAGTCAAGAATGGGGCCTTTCAGGTGGGGTTTCAGGCTTTGGTGAAATGGGGGCGGGGGGAAATGGGAAGGGTGACTTGTGAAAATACCTCATTGCAAAGAAGGCATTCATTAAGCCATGCTTCTCAGACACGAGTGTGCACAGGTATGAGGTGCTGTGTCTGGCCAGTTCCTGGAGGTGCCAAAGCTGCGGGTCTGCAGACTCTTACGTGAGGGGCTGGAGGGCTTTGCTTTCTTATGCCTGGGCCTCTTTCCTTTGTGACTCGAGATTATCTAAGTGGAGTAAACAGGCATGTAACTCTATACATATGATAGTTGTTAACTTTTTGAACTTTCCTCTTTTTATAGCAGGATGAGACAAATTGTTCAAAAGTTTATTCAGCTTCTTCCTGAGCGGCTGTGAGCTGCTGACTTGACTAATCCTTTCCTCCTGGTTTCTGATCCCATGCCTTGGGGGAAAGGTTTCCTTGTGACTCAGAAGCCAGTTCTTCCACATCCAGTTATTTCTTTGAAGAAGATGGGGAGCAAAACTGCTTCCTACTTTTCTCTTTTTCCTGAGGTTCAGCTAAAATGAGGTGGACATACAAACCTTGGTCTTTTTCCAGGTTGATAACCTTTGTTTCCTTTAGAATTTCCTTTTTCTGCCTGAGTCCCTGAGGGTCACACTAGCTGGCACATTACCTTGTCCCTCAGAGTGGAAGAGGAGAAGGTGTGGGCCAGGCGGTAGGAAGTCTGGACGCTGTTGTGGCTCTGTTCCTTTCCAGCCCCAGGTGGCCCCGGGGGTCCTGGACATCCTCTCGGGCTGCCACGTGGACTCTGCCAGCCCGGGGTACAGCTGTTCTGTGTGGCTCTCCCCTTCCTCCCTGCCCGTCCTTGATTATTTCAAGGCTTGTGTCCTGTCCATGGAGCCAAACACCGCACAGACTCCACGGGCACCCCGGAGTCCATTTCCAGCAGGCTTTGCTCCCTGCATGTCCACAGGCCCTGACACTCACTGTGTCCAAATCTGAGCTGATTGTCTTCCCTGGAAAGTCTGATTCTGTCTCCAGCATTTCATAGTTACATGACTCACACTACCTTCTCAGTCATTCTGATTTTAAACTTTAGAACAGAATGGGCGCAGTGGCTCACGCCTGTAATCCCA
The DNA here is from genome assembly GCA_963574635.1 of Cheracebus regulus. Taxonomy (NCBI): domain Eukaryota; kingdom Metazoa; phylum Chordata; class Mammalia; order Primates; family Pitheciidae; genus Cheracebus; species Cheracebus regulus. The sequence goes on from CAUYQU010069775.1 coordinate 44,497, forward strand.
GCACTTTGGGAAGCTGAGGTGGGTGGATCACCTGAGGTCAGGAGTTCGAGACTAGCTTGACTAATATGGTGAAACCCCGTCTCTACTAAAAATACAATTAGCCAGGCATGGTGGTGTCTGCCTGTAGTCCCAGCTACTCCAAAGGCTGAGATGGTAGAATTGCTTGAACCTGGGAAGCAGAGGTTGCAGTGAGCCAAGATCATGTCACTGCACTCCAGCCTGGGTGACAGAGCAGGACTCCATCTCAAACAAAACAAAACAAAACCAAAAAAACAAAAGCAAAGACAAAAACCCAAAAACCTTAGAACAAACTGAAAAAGTAATCAAATGGATTAAAGTTTGGGAACAGCCGGAAAAGCACAAGGTAGGAAATAAATCACCTGTAATCCCAGCCTTCAGAGAGAAGCAGTGAACATGCCTGAGGGTGTTTCCTTCCACTTCTTTCCCTAATCACATGGTGCTTCCTCTCCATGCCCCGGAAGCACTACATGATTAGGGAAGAAAGTGAAAGGAAAGACGCGATCAACGTGTTTTCGCTGAATAACACAGCCTTGATGTTTCTCCATTTCACTGATTGGTTTTTCTAAATCATTATTTTTAGTGGCTGCAAAAAAGCACTCCTTTTGGAAATCATCCTGAGTTTTTCTTTTCTTTTTTTTAAGTTCCATCAATTTTTTTTAATCCTTTTTGACTTTTTCTCCTGGTCTTCCGTTATCCTTTCTGCAGGTCTCTTCTTCAACCCCTTCATTTTCCTGGTTTGTAGTTTGCTTAGTTAGGCCTTGCTTCTGCATATGTTTTTCTTCTTAACCATACTGAGTCTTTCTTCACCTATTGTTGGGCATTTCTCAACCTGATTCAACACTGTGTCGAGCAGCATGCATGAATCTGTGCTGTCGGCCCCACCCTGCTGCTTGTCATTTGAATTACTGCTCTAAGTGATGTTGCACCTCTTTCCCCTCCCAAGCAAGCCCTAGCCTGGAGCAGACTTTTTTTCTTTCAAAATAGGTGAAATCAGCAGGTTTTTCTTATATGAACTTTGGGTTTTATGTCATGCCTTTTCTACTCCAAGATGATAAAAATATTTTCTTCACAATTTCTTCATATATATATATATATATATATATATATTTAATATAAAGACATGGTTTCGCCATGTTGGTCAGGCTGGTCTTGAACTCCTGACCTCAGGTGATCTGCCTGCCTTGGCCTCCAAAGTGCTTGGATTACAGGTGTGAGCCACCGCGCCCGGCCTCTTCTCATATTTTTATGTTTAATCTTTCCCTACTAAAGCATTTGGCACATTAAGAATTCATTTCTGGCCAGGCGCAGTGGCTCACTTCTGTAATCCCAGCACTTTGGGAGACTGAGGCAGGTGGATCACTTGAGCCCAGGAGTTCAAGACCAGCCTGAGCAACATGGTGAAACCCCGTCTCTACAAAAGACAGAAAATTAGCCAGGTGTCATGGTGTGCACCTGTGGTCCCATCTACTCTTGAAGCTGAGACGGGAGGATGGCCTGAGCCCCAGGTCAAGACTGCATTGAGCTGTGATTGTGCTGCTGCACTCCAGACTGAGCAACAGAGCAAGACCCTGTCTCAAAAAAATTTATTTTCTAGACACCTACTACCCAGTCATCCCAACACCATGTGTTGAGTACTCCATACTGATTTCCTGTGTGTTTTATTTCTGGGCTCTGTTCAGTTTCACTTTTCATCTAAAAAAGTCAGTGCCTCACAGTTTTAATCATGGCAGCTTTATGATGTATTTTCATAAATATAGCCAGTTCTTTTTATTAGTTCATTCTCACACTGCTATACAGAACTACATGAGACCAGGTAATTTATAAAGAAAAGAGGTTTAATTTACTCACAGTTCTTCAGGCTTAAGAGGAAGCATGAGTGGGAGGCCTCAGAAAACTTACAATCATGGTGGAAGGTGAAGGGGAGCAAGCACATCTTACCATAGCAGAGCAGGGGAAAGAGAACGAAGGGAGAAATGCCCCCACACACGTTTAGACCATCAGATCTCGTGACAGCTCACTATCACAAGAACAGCGAGGGGGAAATCTGCCCCATGATTCAGTCACCTCCCACCAGGCCCCTCCCCCAACACATGGTGATTACAATTCAACATGAGATTTGGGTGGGGACACAGAGCCAAACCATATCGCTCATTTCCAGAATTTTCTTAGCCCTTCTTCTCTGAACTGTTTCAACTCACAACACTTCTGACATCGAATGTGTGGGTTTTTTTTTCCTCACACCAACCAGTTTTCCAACTCTTTGGATACTAACTGTATGTCCCAAATTCAATTCAATTCTGACACTATTTGGAGTTAGTGCCGACCCTGAAGTGAAGGCTTCAGTCCCACAGGACTCTCTGCCTCAGGTGTCAGTTGCAAGTTGGGGTCTCCCATACTTCTGAATGACTGGTATAAAGTCAGAGGCTTCCCACAACCCCTTCCTCAGGTTCAATAATTTGCTAGAATAGCTCACAAAACTCAAGAAAGCGTTTGACTTACCAGGACCAGTTTATTATGAAGGGTACACCTCTGGAAGAGTCCAATGGAAGAGGTGCAGACAGCAAGGCATGGAGGGCGTGGAGCCTCCATGCCCTCTCCAGGAGCCCACCCCCAAGCACCTTGATGTGCTTAGCAGTCCAAGAGTTCTTCCAACCCTGTTGTTTACGAGTTTTATGAAGGGCTCCTCACGTAGGCATGATTGATTAAATAATTGGCCATGGGTAATTCACTCAAACTCCAGCTCTTCTCCCAAACCTGGAGGTCAGGGGTAGGACTGAACGTTCTACCCCCTAATCACGGCTTGATATTGCTGGCAACCAGCCTCCATCCCGAAGCTGTCGAGGGCTCCCTCCTCATCAGGGGCCTCCTCATTAGAACAAAAGATGCTCCTATCACTCAGGAAATCCCAAGGATTTGGGAGCTCAGTGTTAGAAGCTGGGGACAAAGAGCAAATACGCATTTCTTACTGCATCCCACCTTCACATAGAATATGAACTTCAGGATGACTTGACTAGATTACTTTTTTTTCTTTGATTAGGACTCAGGCTAAATTCGTAGAACAATTCAGGTAAAAAGTGACATTTTTACAAAATTAATTCACCCCCAAAATAAGGTATGCCTTTATGTTTATTTATACCTTTTAAATTCTTCAAGAGCACTGTTCGAAATTCAAAAGGGACACATGGGCATACGGGGAAAAGTTTTCCCACTGTTGTAGGTAGCAGGGACTAGGTTTCCTAGTCAGTTTCCTTCCCACAGGCAATCTGTTGCTGGTTTCTGGTGTATCCATATAGTGATTTTAAGCTAATGTAGCACTTAAACAAATGCTTGCATATGTGTATCTTATTTTACATTATGCTTGTGCTTTTTTCACTTATCAATATATTTTGGTAATTTTCTCATATCTATACCTGAGTTTCCTCATTAAAAAAAAAAAACGATACATAGCTTTGTGGGTTTTTAAAAACACTTGATTTTTAAAAGGCAGTTTTTAGGTTTACAACGAAACTGAGAAAAACTTTGGGAAGGTTTTTAAACTCTCTACAGGGGTTCCCCATCCCTTTGCATCCGCCATTAGCGACTCCCCCGGCAGAGGGGTACATGTGTTACACGTCATTATCACCCAGAGTCCCTATTACATTAGGATTCACTCTGCTGTTGTACATTCTGTGGGTGTGGACAAATGTATAATGACATGTGTCTACCATCATACAGAGGATTTTCGCTGCCCTAAAAATCTGCGGTGCTTTGCCTCTCTGTGTCCCCTTCCCTCACGGCAACCACTGAGCTGCTTACTGTCTCCACATTTTAGCCTTTTCCTGACTGACAGTACTTAGAATCGTACACTGTGTAGCCCTTCCAGATGGGCTTTACTCACTTAGTAACATGCATTAAAGGTTCCTCTGTGTCTCTTCATGGCTTGATAGCTCAATTCTTTTTTTTTTTTTTTTTTTTTTTTGAGATGGCGTCTCCCACTGTTGCCAGGCTGGAGTACAGTGGCATAATCTCAGCTCACTGCAACCTCAGCCTCCTGGGTTCAAGCAATTCTCCTGCCTCAGCCTCCCGAGTAGCTGGGACCACAGGCCCGTGCCACCACGCCCAGCTAATTTTTATATTTTTAGTAGAGACGGGGTTTCGCCATGTTGGCCAGGATGGTCTCGATCTCTTGACCTCATGATCCGCTCGCCTCAGCCTCCCAAAGTGCTGGGATTACAGGCAGGAGCCACCGTGCCTGGCTGATAGCTCCGTTCTTTTTAGAGCTGAATAAAATTCCGTTGTCTGGATACATCACAGTTCATCCATTCCCTGACTGAAGGATATCTTGGTTGTTTCCAAGATCGGGCAATTCTGCATAAGGCCACTGTAAACGTTCGTGTGAAGGTTTGTATGTGAACATAAGGTTTCAGTTCCTTTGGGTATGATCAAGGACATGATCATTGGATCATTTGGTAAGATTCATTTAGTTTCGTGGAAAACTGCCAAACTGTCCTCCAATGTGGCTGTATCATTACTGCCTTCCCACTGGCAATGAATGAGATGCCCTTGCTTCACGGCCTCATCAGCATTTGGTATTGTCCGTGTTCTGGAGTGTGGCCATTCTAGAGGTGTGCCGTGGTCACCCACCGTTTCAGTTCCTGCTTCCCTGATGACACGTGACGTGGCGCATCTTTTCACAGCCGTATTTACCATCTGTAGACCCTCTCTGGTGAAGTCTTTGTTAAGGTCTTTGACCCGTTTGGTTTAAAATCAGATTGTTTTCTTACTGCTGAGTTTTAAGAGTTCTTTCTATATTTTCAATAATAGTTCTTTATGTGTATTTTGCAAATATTTTCTCCCTGTCTGTGGGTTTTCTTCTCATCCTCTTCACATTCTTTCACAGAGCAGAAGGTTTTTAGCTTTAATGAAATGCAGCTTATCAGTTATTTCCTTCATGGAGTGTGCCTTTGTTGTGGTGTCTAAAACGTTGGCAGTATACCCTTGGTCACCTAGGTTTTCTTGTACGCTACCTTTTAAAGTTTTACATTTTACATTTGGGCCTACAAGCCCATTTGAGTTAATTTGTGTGAAGGTTGTAAGGTCTGTGTTTAGATTTTTTTTTTTTTTTTTTTTGGATAAGGATGTCCAATTCTAGCACCATTTAGTAAAACAAACAAATAAAAACTGTCTTTGTTTTATTGTGTTGCTTTGCTCCCTTGTCAAAGATCAGTTGACCACATTTACATGGGGTCCATTACTTCTGACACTGTATTTTGTTCCATCGACCTATTTATTCTTTCTCTCTACCACATCTTTTTGAATACTATAGCTTTACAGTAAGTCTAAAAGTCAGGTAGTATCAGTCTTTCAACTCTGTTCTTCTACCGTAGTATTCTGTTGGCTATTCTGGGTCTTTTGCCTCTCCAGTAAACTTTCAAATCAGTTTGTTAATATCCACAACATAGCTTGCTAGGACTTTGACTGTGGTTGCATTTAATCCATAGATGAAGCTGTGAAGAAACCGCATCATGGCAATATCGAGTCTTCCTATCTATGAACATGGAATAGCTCTTCATTTATTCAGTTCTTCTTTGATTTCTTTCATATAACATTTGTAGTTTCCCTTACAAAGATCTTATCTATATATTGTTAGATTTATATCCAAGTGTTTCATTTTAAGATAGGGGGGCTAACATAAATAGTATTGTGTTTTTAATTTCAAATTCTACTTGATACATAGGAAAGTGACTGACTTTGGTTGTTTTTTTATTTTTTTGTTTTTAAAGGAGTCTTGCTCTGTTGCCCAGGCTAGAGTGCAGTTGCACAATCTCGGCTCACTGCAACCTCTGCCTCTGGGGTTCAAGTGAGTCTCTTGCCTCAGCCTCCTGAGTAGATGGGATTACAGGCATCTGCCACCGTGCCTGGCTAATTTTTGTATTTTTAGTAGAGACAGGGTTTCACCATGTTGGCCAGGCTGGTCTCAGACTCCTGACCTCATGATCCATCCACCTCGGACTCCCAAAGTGCTGGGATTACAGGCATGAGCCACCACACCTGGCCAAATTCGTCCTTTTCATCTAGGTTGTCAAATTTGTGGGTATGGAGTTTTTCACACTATTCCTTTACCTTTTTAGTGTCTATGGGATCTGTTGTGATAGCTTCTGTTTCTGATATTAGTAATTTGTGTCTTCTTGCTTTTATTCTTAGTAAACCTGGCTAAAGGCTTATCAATTTTACTGGTCTTCTCGAAGAACCAGGTTTTGGTCTCATCGACTTTCTCTATTTCCTGTTTTTAATTTCATTGATTTCTGCTCTAATTTTTTTTTTTTTTTACTATTTCTTCTGTTTATTTTGGATTTCATTTGCTTTTCTTTTTCTAGTTTCCTAAGGTAGAAGTTTAGATAATTAATTGTATACTCTATTCTTTTCTAATATACACATTCAATGCTATAAACTTCCCTGTAAGCACTGCTTTCACTGTATCCCACACATTTTAATAAGCTGTGTTTTAATTTTCATTTAGTTTAAAATATTTAAAAATTTCTGGAGGTTTCTTCTTTGGCCCATGTGTTAATTATGTGTGTTTTTTGTTTTTGTTCTTGACACAGGCTCTCACTCTGTTGCCCAGGCTGGAATGCCGTGGTGCCATCATGACTCACTGCAGCCTTGACTTCCTAGGCTCAAGCGATCCTCTCACCTCAGCCCTCTGAGTCGCTAGGACTACAGATGTGCCACGACGCCTGGCTCATTTTTGTACTTTCTGCTGAGACAGTGTCCCACTATGTTTCTCAGGCTAGTCTTGAACTCCTGGTCTCAGGTGATCCTCCTGCTTTGGCCTCCCGAGGTGCTGGCATTATGGTGCCTGGCCCTAGAAGTGTGTTCTGTAATCTCCACATAGTTTGACAATTTCCAGTTGTCTTTCTGTTATTGATTACAGGTTAATTTCACTGTGGTCTGAGAGAAGACACTGTCTTTTATTTTTAATTAATTAATTAATTAATTAGGAAACAGGGTTTTGCTCCGTCACCCAGGCTGGACTGCAGTGGTGTGATCATGGCTTACTATAGTCTCAGCCTCCTGGGCTCCTGTGATTCTGCCACCTCCGCCTCCCAAGTAGCTGGGACCACAGGTATGCACCTCTACACCCAGTAATTTTTAGAACTTTTTGTAGAGACAAGGTCTCACCATGTTGCCTAAGCTGGTCTTGAACTCCTGAGCTCAAGCTGATCTTCCTGCCTTGGCCTCCCAAAGTGCTGGCATTACAGGCCTGAGTGACTGCACCTGGCCTAATTTCTGTGTTTAAATGTGTTAAAGTGTGTTCTATAATCTAGGATATGGTCTGCCTTGGTGAATGTTCCACGTGGGCTTGAGGAGAAAGGGTGATCTGCGGCCGTTGGCTGAACTAGTCTGTAGATGTCAGTTATATCCAGTTGACTGATAGTGTGGTAGGGTTCAACTGTGTCCTTACTGATTTTCTGCCAGCCGAATCTGTTCACTGCTGATAGAAGAGTGTTGAAATCTCCAACTGTAACAGTGGATTAATCTTTTCTCCTTACAGTTCTATCAGTTTGGGGCTCATGTAGTTTGCTGTCATGTTGTTTGGTATATACATGCCAGGGATTGCTACATCTTCTTGGAGAAATGATCTCTTTATCATAATCCAATGACCTTCTTTATCCCTGATAACTTCCCTGGCTTTGAAGTCTGCTCTGTTTGCAATTGATATAACTATTCCTGTTTCTTCTTTTCTTTTCTCCTTTCTGTTCTTTTCTTTTTTTGAGACCTCAGTCTCACTCTGACACCAGGCTAGAGTGCAGGGGCGAGATCTTGGCTCACTGCAACCTCTTCCTCCCAAGTTCAAGCGATTTTCCTGCCTCGGCCTCCCGGGTAGCTGGAATTATAGGTGCACATCACCACACCTGGCTAATTTTGTATTTTTAGTAGAGACAGGGTTTCTCCATGTTGGTCAGGCTGGTCTCGAACTCCCAACCTTAAGTGATCATCTGCGCTGGCCTCCCAAAGTGCTGTGATTACAAGTGTGAGCCACCATGCCCAGCTGGCTTTTTAAATTTTTATTTTTTTTTATAGGCGGGGGTCTCACTATGTTGCCCCGGCTGGTCTCAGATGCCTAGCCTCAAGCAATCTCCCACCTTGGACTCCCAAAGTCCTGGGACTACAGGCATGAGCTACCACATCTGGCCTCAAATATTTCTTCTGTGCTTTTCTTTTTGTACAAATTTTCCCTCTGGTATTCCTATTACATGTATATTACAACTTTTTAGCTCCACAGTCCCTGGATATTTTGCTCAGTCCTATTCTCTTTTTCAGTTTTGTACGTTTCTATTGACATGTCTTCAAGCTGAGAGATTCACTCCTCAATCATGTCCAGTCTATTAATGAGCCCATCAAAAGCACTTTTCATTCATTTACAGTGGTTTTGCTATAAACAAAACGGTGCTTTCCCCTCTCTTTGCTGGAAGTATGAGGGAATTTTTCTGTTATATTTACTGTGAGAATTGTCAAGGTCTTGGAGGTAAAATTCACAAAAGTGCCGGGGGCGGGCGTGGTACCCCTTATGACTGGGTTCCCCTGGAGTTTTAATTCTTAGACTGTCTACACTGAACCTCCCCCAGTTCTTCAATTTACTGATCAGGTTTTTCTACCCTGGCACTGATTCCGATGGTGGTTTTCACTCATGAATCTCTGCTCCAGAAAGTTACAATGTCCTATATTTGCCTGTGGGTCTCTCCTGTCTTAGGGGCAGCAGTTTGCCTTGTAGCCTCACCTTTCTCACAGATCTAGGAAGAGTTGTTGATTTTTCAGGCTGTTCAGCTTTTTACTTGTTAGAATGAAGTGGTGACTTTCAAGTTCCTTACATGCGGAACTGGAAAAGAAAAGTCTCCTCATTCTTTTTTAAACTTGCATAGTATTCCATTGTATGGTCATACTGTAATTTATTTACTTACTCTTCTTAAATTATAGACAGTTTGTTTTCAATCTTTTACTAATGTAAGTAGGGCTGCCATAAATTTTGTAGATGTATTATTTCCCACGTGTGTAAATATCTTTAGGCTAAAATCCTGGAAGTAGAATTGCCGGGTCACAATTCATGTACGTTCATAATTTGGATAATTTGGCAAATTTGTAATTATGTTGTACTAATTACACTCACCTACCATGTCATTTCCACACATTCTTTTTTTTTTTCCCAAGATGGAGTCTTGCTCTGTCGCCCAGGCTGGAGTGCAGTGGTGTGATCTCGGCTCACTGCAACCTCCACCCCCTGGGTTTAAGCAATTCTCCTGCCTCAGCCGCAGGAGTAGCTGTGACTACAGGTTCTTGACACCATGCCTGGCTAATTTTTGTATTTTTAGTAGAGATGGGGTTTCACTATGTTGGGCAGGCTGGTTTCGAACTCCTGACCTCATGATCCGCCGGTCTCAGCCTCCCAAAGTGCTGGGATTATAGGTGTGAGCCACCGTACCTGGCCTGCACTTTCTTATTAATATACTATATTATCAAACTTTCTATTCTTTACTCATCTTAAAGGTGAAAAATCTCTCAGATTGGTTCTAATTTGCATTTTGATTATTATCAGTGAAGTTTAGCATAAACTTTAAGAACCTTTTGTTTTTCTACAAACTTTTAATATCATTTTTAAATTTTTTTCTACTGTACTGTTCATTTTCTTATATAAAAATCAATATTACAGAAGCTTTTGTAAAATAAATTATAAACATTTCCCGGCTTTTTTCTTTTGACATATAATGATTTGTCACATAAAATATTTTGATTTTTATATTTTCTTTTTTTCATATGGCTTCCATTTTGCGTACCACTTTCTCTACTTAAATATGTGCCTGTAGTCCCAGCTACTCAGGAGGCTGAGTGGGAGAACAGTTTGAGCCTGGGAGGAAGAAGCTGCAGCGAGCCTGACTGTGCCACTGTACTCCAGCCTGGGCAACAGACACCTGTCTCAAAGAAAGAAAAGAAAAAACATCCTCGCTGTCTTGGCCCTAACTGCCTTTAAAAAAAATCAATGTACTCACCAGGAGACGTAATAAATGTGAACATTTTGCTGTACCTGCTTTTTTTTTTTCTTTTTTTTGAGACAGAGTCTTGTTCTGTTTCCAGGCTGGAGCCCAGTGGCGCCATCTCAGCTCACTGCAACCTCCGCCTCCTGGGTTCAAGTGATTCTCTTGCCTCAGCCGCCTGAGTTGCTGGGATTACAAATTATAAGTGCGAGCCCCCATGCCCAGCTAATTTTTGTATTTTTAGTAGAGACGGGGTTTCACCATGCTGGCCAGATGGTCTCGATCTCCTGACCTCATGCTCCACCTGCCTCGGCCTCCCAAAGTGCTGGGATTACAGGCGTGAGCCACACAGCTGATATATGTATCCCATATATATGCATATTTTATTTATTTTTAGATGGAGTCTTGCTCTGTCGCACCCAGGCTGGAGTGCATGGCACAATCTCGGTTCACTGCAACCTCTGCCTCTCGGGTTCAAGCGATTCTCCCGCCTCAGTCTCCCAAGTAACTGGGATCTGCAGGCGCCCACCACCACATCCAGCTAAATTTTTGTATTTTTAGTAGAGATGGGATTTCACCATATTGGCCAGGCTGGTCTGGAACTCCTGACCTCAGGTGATCCGCCTGCCTTGCCCTCTGAAAATACTGGGGTTATATGCATGAGCCACCGCGCCCAACCTCTGCTTTATATATTATTTCAAAAATAGAAAATACACAGATAGTTCTCTTTGAAGGTCTTCCCAGCCTCCATAGGTAACCGCCATTGCGAAGCTGGAGTATATACTTCTGGTCTTGATCAGAGTCCTTAGTTTTGAGACTGGAGAACTCATCCAGCTGGTTTAAGCTGACAGTGCCAGAACTGAAGAAATGGACTCTTGACTGTTTCCTGGAGAGTCCCCCTAAAACCACCCCTCAGGCTGTGCTGCCAAGGTTACTGCTGTGGCTCCAAAGCCTTGATGTTCCTACCACAGTCGGGAAGCTGTCATCATAGCTGCTGGGTCTCGAATGCCATTTCTGACATTCAAAATTGATGCCCCTATGCGGACCTTTGCTTTTTTCCATTTATGACTAGTTCTAAATCAGAGCCTTGGACAAATGCCGTCTGACAAGTAAACCTAAATCAATCTGAAAACTTGGGTGCAAGGGAGTTTGGAAGAATGACTTTTCAGTCTCTTGTGTATACCAGGAGGCTAGGTGTACAAGCGACTTCACAGTATTTGTAAATTTCTTGAATATTTGAATTTAATGTTCCTACTATTTTTACATAAGCAATAGTATATTATTTTGGGTATTCAAAAAATCTGCAGAAATTGTATCACAGTGCAATTCTGCCTTTTCATCCAATATTATTCTTAATCTTTCCCCCAGTCGACATCTGTAGCTCCGATTCACTCTTTTTCAGTGCTATACAGTTTATATTTTAGTTATTTGTTGCTGTGTAACAAACTGCATTAAAACTTACTGGCTTAAAACATTTGTTCTCTCAGTTTCTGAGAGTCAGGAATCCAGGTGTAGCTTAGCTGGGCTCTCTGGCTCAGACTCTTTTGCAAGGCTGTAATCAAAGTGTCTCCTGGGAGAGTGCTCTCACCTAAAGACTTGACCAGGGCAGGATGTACTTCCAGGTCCCTCACTCACGTGGCTGCTGGGAGGATTCAGTTCCTTGCTGCTTGTGAGCTGCAGGCTATCATTAGTTCCTTGCCATGTGCCTCTCAGCATAAGGCAGCTCACAATATGGCAGCTTGCTTCATCAGAGCAAGCAAACAAGAACATGATTCTCGCCATCTGTCATGGGTAGAATAGTGTCCCCCTGAAACCTCAAAATGTGACTTCATGTGGTAATAGGGTCCTTCTAGATGTCATTAGTTAAGGATTTTGAAGTGAAACCAGCCTGGATTTAGCATGGACCCTAAATCCAATGACCAGTGTTTTTATAAGTAGAAGAGGGGACACAGGTCCCAGAGAAGGCAACGTGAAGGTGGAGGCAGAGACTGGGACGATGCCTCTGCTAGCCAGCGAGCGTCCAGGATTGTCGGCAGTCACCAAGACCTAAGGATGAGGCACAGGACGCTTTCTCCCTCTGAGCCTGCAGGAGGAACCAAGCCTGCCGACACCTTGACTCCAGCCTTATAGTCCCAGGAGACAGGAGGCAGGCAGTCTACACCGATTTAAGCCGCCTAGTTTGCTTTGCATCTTCTGTCATATGCTACTTTTTTTACAAGGAGATCTTTATAAAATTTTGTGTATGAGTTATACTTGTGATCATCTTTTCTAACTCATGAATTTTCTTTTTCCATTTGTCTGTTATTAGTTGCATTTGATTTCTTCTTTGCTTTCCTTTTGTCGTTGTTGAGACAGTTTCGCTCTTGTTGCCGAGGCTGGAGTGCAATGGGGTGATCTTGGCTCAGCACAATCTCCACCTCCTGGGTTCAAGTGATTCTCCTGCCTCAGCCTCCCGAGTAGCTGGGATCACAGGCGTGTGCCACCACACCCGGCTAATTTTGTATTTTTGGTAGAGATGGGGGTTCTCCATGTTGGTCAGGCTGGTCTCAAACTCCCAACCTCAGATGATCCACCTGCCTAGGCCTCCCAAAGTGATGGGATTACAGGCATGAGCCACTGCGCTCGGCCTCCTGTTAGAGATTTTAAGTTCCATATTCTTTAATTCCTTTGGCAATTTCTATACAGGTGTGTAATTGTAGATTGACCATTTCCTTCAGTATTTCAATGTTACTCCTTTGACTTCAGTCATTGCAGATAAGAAACCTGATGGCGGTCTAACTCTACTCCCTTTGTGATTTATCTTTCCTCAGCTTTTAAGTATTTCTTTGTGCTCAATGTTCCAGTTTCACTTGTGTAGATTTGTTTTACTTATACTGCTTAGGATTCAGTGTGCCTTTCCATCTGTGGACTTGTGTCTGTCAAATCCTGGAGGACTCTGCCCTCCTCTAGATGGTGCTTCTCCTCATTCTCCCTTCTGGATCTCCTAATTGGACATATTTTGAAGCATTTCTTTCTACTCTCATATTTTATCTTTCACATTTTCCATTCTTCTCTCTGTGCTCCATGCTAATTGAGTCCCTTCATTGTCTTCCAATTCACACATTCTCTCTTTAGTCACGTCTGGTCTTTGTGACACCTAAACATTGAAGTTCTCTGTCGTTTTGATGACTATATTCTTCATCTATAGAATGCCTATTAATATGGTTGTCAAATCTATTATTAAACTGTCTTGGTTTACTTTAGTTTCTATTTTTTATTTTTTTTTTAAGAGATGGGGTCTCGCTATGTTGCCCAGGCTGGAGTGCAGTGGCTATTCACAGGCATCATCCCACTGCTGATCAGCACAGGAGTTTTGACCTGCTTTGTTTCCAACCTGGGCTGGTTCACCCCTCCTTAGGCAACCTGGTGGTCCCCCACTCCCGGGAGGTTACCATATTGATGCCAAACTTAGTGCAGACTCCTGATTGGCATAGCACACTACAGGCCAGAACTCCTGGGCTCAAGCAATCCTCCCACCTCAGTCTCCCGAGTAGCTGGGACTACAGGCATGTGCCACCGCGCCGGCTACCGTAGTGTTTTTCTTCTCTTATCTCTTTAAACATGTTAAGCCTACTTACCTTCAGGTCTCTCTCAGATTATTTGATAATTATTACCAGCTCTTGGAGATGCAAATTCCACATATTGCATGCGCTGCTATCTCTGCCTCAAGATGGTTGAATTCTTTGTGTGGTTCATTTCCTTTTTTCTTTGCACTTGGTAAAGGGGACAGACCTGTTTTCCCAGCTCAGTCCACAATTACCATCTCAGGTCAAATGTCTTAACATAGGACAAAACCTTTGTCTCTTTAAACAGAGAGACCCCCAAAGGGCTTGCCCTGTCAGCCCTCCAGAGTGTCCTGACATCTGAATGGGTACCTGGTACCCAAGAGCCATCTCTGTCAACTCTGCAGTGTGCCTCTTATCTCTTAATACCCATTCTGAGGTACCAGGCGGTGAACTGAATTCTGAGTACTTTTCAACATATTCATCTGGCCCTGTGTGACCCTGAAAAAGTCATTTAACTATGAAACTTTTCTGTAAAGTGGGGAATACCGTTTCTTTTTTAGAGACAGGGTCTTGCTTTGTTGCCCAGGCTAGAGTATAGTGGCATGATCATGGCTCACTGCAGCACTGAACGCCTGGGCTCAGGCCTTCTACCTCGGTTGAGACCACAGGTGCATGCCACCATGCCTGGCTAGTATTTACATATTTTTGTAGAGATGAGGTCTCGCTAATGTTGCCCAGGCTGGTCTTGAACTCTTGGTCTCAAGAGATCCTCCCACCTCAGAGTCTCACAATATGCTGGGATTACAGTCATAAGCCACTGCGCCTGGCCTTTTTTTTTTTTTTTTAAATAAATATAAGTATTATTATAAAACAAAAAACTTCCCACAAAGATAACACATTATTTCTTAAAAAGAAATGGTTTAATTTCATTTTTATCTGGGGAAAAAACAAATATGAGTTTAAAATGAAATGACAAACACGCTGACATGTCAAGTGTCATTTTTTATGGTATTATGCTTATTCAAAGTGTGAAGATACAGAACCTCTTTATAAATTTCTGATATCAAAGATTCCCACTGCAGATGAAAACAGGTTGGTTATAAAATGTCAATTCATTAAGCATTCCATTTTTGTTGTTTTTAAAGGAAATATTTTGTAGAAACAGTATAAAAGAGGGTCAACTTTTGGAAATTTAATTATAAAATTTTAGAAAAAATTTTTCTTTGCAAACCAAGAAAAGTCTCATTTGACCTTGGGGAGTTCCCTGTGAAGTTCCGTAGGCGGCTAAAGCTGTTTCGGAGCCCTGGGTTTTCCACAGCAGAAGCAGCCTTCTTTAGCGCTTAGATTAAGACCCCAGCTTTTTCCAATTTGCCTCAATCAGAAAAGTTTAAGATACACAAATATTTCTATAGTGCAGTAAAAATGTCATTTTATATTAATTTGCATTATGAAAATAAGTCTGTATACCCAGTAATGCATAATGAATATGAATCATGTAAATTTGGTCATGGTATTTGAAGTTGGCTTTGGCTTTGAAGTATTTTTAAATTCATAGAAAATAAATAAAACATTTTAATAACTGATCAACTTCAAATTTTCCTTTGCTACTCAATTTTAAAAGAGAAGTCACTCTCAGTAGTGTTCCAAAGTGAGTGATTGCACCTTCTATGATGTGAAAAAGCTGCTAAGGATCCGATTGCCATTAGCCGTTCCTAAGTGCTGAACATACTGAAATAGTTTGCAGGCCATGCTCTGTCACTGGCAGCAAATCTGTCAGCACCCTTTGCAGGGGCACTCAGACCTTGTGTTTTAACAGAAAGCTGATGCCATCCGTGGTTCTCACGTGCCTTTCTGAAGAGCTCCTGCAGCAGGCCAGGCTATGGTGGCCAAGTCTCACTTGGCGGTAATGGCATCGGATGGTGGCCGGAGAAGGTTACTGATGTCCCCGTGTGCTTTCACGGACTGTGCAGATCAGGGGGCTGTTCTGCCTAATACTGAAAGGACCAAGAACCCTGGCTGCCCTCAGGAATTCCAAAGTACCGAAGGAACAAAGCTTCAGGGCTCTGGGTGGTGTCTCCCACTATTCAGGAGGTGGTCTGAGGCTCCGCAGCTTCATGTCGTCCAGTCCTTTCCAGTATTTAAAGTTGTTGTCAAGATGCTGCATTAAATCAGGCAGGTCTACAAAGGCTGGAGAGAAAGATGGGAATGTGATATCCTTTTACAGGCTCGCTTTACGGGTTTGGGCTTTCTGCTGAGAGCATTTTAAAGAGTGACAGATAGGAGCAGGCATCTGTGTGAGGCTAAACAGACCTGGGCGAACACACCCAGCAACTTCAGCGAGCCGTGGCTGACCGAAGTGAGACCCTGTCCTCAATGCCAGCAACTCCTCTACGGCCACCTGCCAAGTTGCTAACTTTGGCCGATACAGCAAGAAGGTGGCTAATCTGCTGAACTGCCATTCAACCAGCGCCTCTGGGCCTGGGGTGTCAGAAAGCAAAATGTCTGTGCCCCCTACCTGATGGCCTGGCCCCTGTGTGCTCGCTGTCGCTCCCTGCCTGCTTCACGTACAGCTTCTCCTTCCACCCGCAGCCTGGGGACACACGCACCTGGGCTCAGTCCCAGAAGCGGTGAGCTGCAGCGCTGGCAGTTTCCCCCAAAGCCGCAGCCGTCTCCACCGCTTCAGTCCTCCCTAGCCACGTACCGCAGTTCTAAGCCTGAGCCACGGGTTTATTTCCTGGCTGGATCTGGACATTTATCAGCCCTGCAGCGCCTCCCCCAGGGTGCAGCCCTCAGGGTGCAGACGCCCACGGAGTATCAGTGGATCCTGTTTTCTGGTTTATGTGACAGGCTCCTGTGCCCCACCTGAAGTTAAAGGAGGTGACATGGTCAGAGGCAGACCAGTCCTTCTGGTCTTGTGTAGAGTGAGGCTGGGAGCAGCCGGGGACAGCGGAGGGCAAAGGGCTGGTGTAGAAACACCATGGATTCTGGAGCCAGCACTATTGCTTTTGAACCCTGGCTGCTCTACTACAAGCTGTGGGGCCCCAAGTTCAATCCCCTCATCTATAAAACAGGCATAACGACACCTAGCCTGCCAGGAGTGTTAAGAAAGAACATGCAGCCCTCAGGGGCCCTCAGTGATGGTTCACTCCTCTCTCGTTCTCAAAAGCCTAGGCCCCAAATCACATTCTAGAGTCAAATGCACCCTGTTGTTTCAGATGCACTTCCCCGTCAGTGAAGACGGGAAGATTTCTTACCGTCCCAAGCGTCAAACATGTCTGTGATGAAGTAGTCAATGAAAGAGATTTGGGATTTGGGGATACTGCAGGTATTTCTGTCAAAAACTGGCATCACCACAGGTAAGTCCTGCTGCTGCTCTTCGTCAGTCTGCAAAGCAGAAAGCATCGTGATCAGGAGACCCCAGCTTCTGGTTCCACTCCACCTAGGGGCGGCCCCTCCCCAGGGAGAGCTGCTCCTGTCGGCCTAAGGTGGCTTGTGGTGAGAAGCCAATTGCTGCCCCACCCAGCCAAACCATGTTTCATAACAGATACCCAGTTGTTCTCAGAATGTGGACCACTCCATGTCAGGGGGGTCTGAGGACACCCCAACTGAAGCCAACCTTTAAATATTTTAAAGCCGCCTTGCAGAAGCTCCTCAGGTAAAATCCCAAACATTAAGTGTAGTCAGCCACCACTCTGTTGTTCCTATTGACCTAAAGAAACTGAGTCAAAATTAATAGTTTATTTGGGCCAAGGTTGAGGCCAGCTGCTCAGGAAACACTGTTCTGGAGAATAAAGGAGCTGCTCCAGTTTTTAGCAATGTTTATCGTACTGGTTTACTGAAAGAACACTAATTAGTACCTGGTTATTACTGCTGAATGGCAGGGTGTGAATTGTGGCACTGTTAGGTTAATTTGTGGCTACTGGCCTCGAGTCCACAGAGCAGGCGATCGTTTATGCCAAGGTGGGGGTGAGATGTAACTGCTGGCACCCTGCAGGGCCTCTCTGGGCCTGACCACTAAAGGGGGCTCACATTCCTCAGAGAAAAAGACCCTTTCTTTTCTCACTGCTGTCACAGTCCAGCCACCCTTGCACCCAGCTTGAAGCCCACACAGGGGCCACAGTGATGAGAAAGAAACACAGCACCCCCTTCGCAGAGAAAGGCCTAGTGGCTGCTTCTCATCTAAGGCTGAATTATTTATCTGAAAAGGTTCTGAACACCCTTGAGATCCTGGAAGTTAAAAAAGCAAACCTCTGAGGTGAGTTTTTATATAGTTGAGTCAAATCGTCTCTATCTTCAGGATTCCAGAGAGCCTTGCAAAACACAACAACATAATTAAGAACCTGAGGAGAAAGGCGTTCTGTTCTTTCTTTGATAAGGTCTCTGGAGAAAGGGCGAGGCAAGCCCACGAGGCGGTAATGAGGCACTGGAATGAGGCTGGAGTCGCGTGTGCATTCTCTGGAAGCCCCGCACGATCCCTGCCTGCTGTGCTGGGAGTCAGGTCAAATGGTGGCACAGGACGAGAGGCAGGCGAACACAGGTGGAGCGAGGCGGGAGTGGGCTGCGGGAACAGCTCTTCTAGATGGGACCCTAGTACATGTGTGGGGCCAGGGGAGGGGATGGCGGCTGCTGTGCTGGACACCAGCCTTTCTCCCCAGTGCTGAGGCTGGAGCCCCCACTCTGGGGTCACTCTGGGAGAGCCTGAGGTGTTGGACCAGGTGTGGTGAGAACGATGGGAGAAGGTGGCTGAGTGTACAGAAGAATGACCGCTGAAGTCTCGTCCGCCTGTTGCCCCCTCACAAGACGTGTCTTCTACATTCAGAGCTGTACTTCCACCTCCCAAATGGCCAGCAGAGCTCACCCCATCACAGCCAGGCTTCTGGCGACTGGCAGAACCCACTCGCAGCTCCTGCCCTTAGCCCTTGCTCCACAGGGCCTCACCATGGCGGCCGCGCCTGGCCAAGGACGTTCCCGTGCTTGCACTCATAGCCCTCCAGGGAATGCTGTGCCAGGCCGGAAAGTTTTCTCATCCCGGCATCTCCCTACCCCCACCGCACTCTGCAGAACCAGCTCCAGCACTCACACGGGGCTTCCCCAGGCCACTGACTCCACGGCCTTTCTTCTGTGCACTCAGCTACCCTTCCCCATCTTCCTTACACACCGGGCCCAACACCTCCAGCTCTCCCAGAGTGACCCCAGAGGGCTGGCTCTACCAGCTGTGCATCTTGCCCTATGCACAAAACTCACTCCAGCTCTCCATATGGGCTCTCCACTTGAGGACAGCAGGCAAACCTCTGGAGGTTTTCCTAGGATGGCACCGTACCTAGCACGGTGCACAGAGGTACGTTTATGCTGGGTTAATGTTCATGGTGCTGGCTACAAGTGCCAAGAAAGAGGTCTGTGCTCCCTGTTTTCAGGTGGACAGGGCTAGACTGTGGGACTGGGCAAAAGCCAGAAGAGCGAGCTCCTGCTCTTCTAGGTGGTTCGGAAGCTGGAATTCATGTGCTTTGGTAAGAGGAGGAGTGCGGAACGCCGGCTCAGCAGCCACTGGCTGGTGAAGGCCCTGCTGGTGGCCACAGGCCGGCGGCCCAGCCCTGGTGCTGTCTCAGAAGAGCACAGTCAGCCTTACATGAGTCTCTGCCATGGTATATATGGGAAGGGGTAGGGGCGCAGTGAGGGCCTTGAGTTCACAGCCCGTGGGCCTGTCCAGCTCAAACAGCAGTGCCCTGAATGGAGACTCTCCTGATGTGCCCTCCCTTGGTCATGTTAGATGCTAAACCAGCTCTCCCTGGGCAGCCATGGCAAAGGTTCAGCAGCTCAGCCGCTCATGCACCCAGAGGCTTTTCTGTCTTTTTGTCTCAGGGCCCACCCCATCCACATGGAAGCAGCCGGCTGGCCGAAGGTCAGCGAAGACCCTCATGCTCAGATTTCTTTTCTTTCGCCCAATGTGACAAGTGCATGGAGCTTCCAGGGATCCAGTTACCTCACGGAGACCACTGTTTGCTAAGGAGACCAGTTAAACCATGGCCCAGGCACTCATCTAAGTCACCAGTGAGAGCTCCACACCTGTAGATGCTTCCTTTCTATGACCCCCACCCTCAGGGCAGGGTCTACAAGTTTCACATTTCACCCTTGTGCCCCAAGCGAAAAGAAGACAGACAGTACAACACCTTGCGCAGAGCCCGGTAAGTGGTCTTCAAGTCTCATTCCCCATGAAGTCAAGCAGCCCCAGACAGAGAAACCAGAGATGCCTCTTGACCTGGCTTCAGGCCCGGTGTCCATGCTATTCAAGAGAGAGGGTGGCTATAAGGAGTGAACTTGCAAACCTAACCCCACAGAATACAAGAAGCAACTGTGTCTCAATGACTTTCAAAATCAAAGCTTGAACACTAGAATAACATCAGTAATGTGGTAGATTAGGAAGCTCCAAGCCCTCATTCCTCCATGAAAATATCGAAAAATGAGAGACTGGCTAAAATAACCTAGAGGAACTCTGGAAAACAGTCAAAGTCTACAGCAACCAAGTGAGTGGTCATCAAGAAAAGCCACATTCAAACCAGGAGGAAACTCAAGGGTATTCTCACTTAACCATGCCCTGCAGCAGGTCACTTCTGTCCCCAGTGTGGTACAATCTTGGTCTGTAGGGGGCAGCAGCCCAGTTTCCAACTGTGTCCCTTGAACTGGAGGAACACTCTGACAAGTCTAGGGGCTGCCTAAAGGAATGTTCTCTGTTTCACTTAGCTCCCAGTGAGAGAAGCAGTGACCACTGCTCAGGAAAGCTGCAGGGAGATGACCGACATGGATGCCTGGGGACAAGAGATTACGAAGACCGACAACTGATCACCTAAGGCCCTCTTTGGATAAGACTCTTCGGGAAATTCAGACAGTCGAAAGCAGCTGTGTATATAGGGAATTAAGGGTATGTAGATGTAGACTCAGGCAAGACATGCTCAGAAAAATGTTTCAGAAAACTTTAAACTTTCTTATTGGGTTAACTGCAAGGCTCAGAGACAGTCTTCAAAGACTAGGAGAGGTGGCTGTTTTTAAAATGCCTAATTTTCAACAAAAATCGCAAGGCATACAAAGAAATTGGAGAATATGGCCCAGTCAAAGGAAGAAAAGAAACTGTCCCTAAAGACATACAGGCACTGGACAGAGTTGAAGATGACTGTCTTAAATATGCTCAAACAACAACAAAAAAAAAACCAGACTAAGAACTATAGGAAATCAGGGAAATGGCAGATGAACAGCTCAGTGAGAACAGCAGCAAAGAGAAATTACGAAGAGTAACCTAACAGGCCAGGGATGGTGGCTCACACCTGTAATCCTAGTATTTTGGGAGGCTGAGGTGGGTGGATCACCTGAGGTCAAGAGTTTGAGACCAGCCTGGCCAACATGGTGAAACCCCATCTCTACTAAAAATACAAAAATTAGCTGGGCGTGGTGGCTGGCGCCTGTAATCGCAGCTGCTTGGGAGGCTGAGACAGGAGAACTGCTTGAACCCAGGAGGTGGGGGTTGCAGTGAGCCGAGAGCACGCCACTGCACTCCAGCCCAGGTGACAGAGCAAAAACTCCATCTCAAAAAACAAACTTCACCAGAGGGGTTCAGCATCAGATCTGAGCAGACAGAAGAAAGAAAAAACAATGAAGAAAAGTGATTAGAACCTAATGAATTCATGGGAAACCATCAAGTGGACCAATACACAGGAGTCCAGCAAAGAGAAGAGGAGGAGATAAGGACTGAGGGATTATTTGAAGAAATAATAGCCAACAGGCACAGTAGTGCATGTTTGTAATCTCAGCTACTTGAGAGGCTGAGAGATAGGAGGGTTTCTTGAGCCCAGGAGTTCAAGATCAGCTTGGACAACATAGACCTCATATTTGAAAAAATAAGAAATAATGGCCCAAAACAGCCATAATTTGGGGAAAGATGTGAATCTACAAATCCAAGAAGCTAAATAAACTCCAAGTAGGATAAACCCAAAGAGATCAATCTGAGACAGACTATAACCAAACAATCAAAAGACAAAGGACCCTGAAAGCAGCAAGAGAAAAGAGACTCATCACATACAGGAGATAATAAGACGATCTGCTTATTTCTCAGCAGAAACCTTGAAGGCCAGAAGGCAGTGAAATTATATAAAGTGCAAAAAGACAAAAAACTGTCAAATGAAAATTCTGATTCTGGCAAACTGTCCTTCAAAAAAGAGGGAGGAATTAAGATATTCCTAGATAAACGTAAGCTGAGAGAATTTATTACCATTAGACCTGACCTGCAAGAAATGCTAAAGGAATCTTTTAGGTTGATATAAAGATCTCTGATAAAGGTAAATACATGGGAAAATATAAAAAGCAGCATTATTATAATTTTGATTTGTAACTTTAAAAAATACATAAAAAATTTAAATGTTAATGGGTATATAATGTATAAAGATATTATTTGTGACATCACTTACAAAATGGAGTGGGAGGGTAGAGCTATATAGGAGTCTGTGTATACAACTAATGTTAAGTTGATATCAATTTAAAACCAATTGTTGTAACTTTACGCTGTCCTATGCAGTCTCTATGGTATCCACAATGAAACTATCTATAGAAAAAGGGACTCAAAATGTGTCATTACAAAATATCAATTAAGCGCAACAGGAGGCAGTAATGGAGGAAATGAGGGACAGAAAAGCTGCAAGACATACAGAAAACTAACAAGGTGGCCGAAGTCTTCCCCTATCGGTAATTATTTTAAATGTAAATAGATTAAACTCAAAAGGCACAGACTGGAAGAATGGATAAGAACACGTGATCCAACTACATTGTATATACAGGAGAATCACTTAGCTCTCAAGACATGTATAAGTCGAAAAAGGTATCTAGTGAAAATAATACCCAAAAGAGTTGGGGCGAGTATCCTAAGAGACAAAATAGACTTCATGTCAAAAACTGTTACAGGCCAGGCGCAGTGGCTCAGGCCTGTAGTCCCAGCATTTTGGGAGGCTGAGGCGGGCGGATCACCTGAGTTCAGGAGTTTGAGACCAACCTAGCCAACATGATGAAACCCCATCTCTCTTAAAAATACAAAAATTAGCCAGGCATGGTGGTACGTGCCTGTAATTCCAGCTTTTCAGGAGGCTGAGGCAGGAGAATCCCTTGAACCAGGGAAGTGGAGTATGCAGTGAGCTGAGACTGTGCCACTGCACTCCAGCCTGAAAGGACATTAATAAAAGGGTCAATTCATCAGGAAGATGTAACAATTATAAGCATATATGTATCAAATATCACAGTTCCAAAATATATGAAGCAAACATATATAGAACTGAAGGAAGAAACAGATACTTCTAAAATAATGTTTGGAGACTTCAATACTATACTTTTATAATGAATAGAACAATGAGACTAGATCAATAAGAAAATAGTTTGAACAATGCTCTAGGCCAATTGGACCTAACAGAATATATAGAACATCCACCCAAATACAGAATATACATTTTTTTCTCAAGTGCAAATGGAACATTCTCCAGGATAGAACACATTATAGGCCATAAAACAAATAGTATATTTTAAAAGGTCAAAAGTTATACAAAGTGCCTTTTCTAATCACAATGAAATGAAACCAGAACTCAATAATGGAAGGAAAACTGGGAAACTCACAAGAGTTATCTAGAAATTAAACAGCATATGTTTGATATAGTTTGGATTTCTGTCTCCACCAAATCACATGAGTGCTGGTGGGATGTGTTCGGGTCATGGGGGGAGATCCTTCATGGATGGTTTGGTACCCTCCCCATGGTAATGAGACAGATCTTGCTCTGAGTTCATAGGTGCCCTGGTTAGGAGTGTGGCAATTCCCCCGCTCTCTTGCCATGTGATACATCTGCTTCCCTCTTTGCCACGATCATAAGCTTCCCGAGGCCCTCACTAGAAGCTGAGCAGATGTTACTTCCATGCTTGGTCAGCTGCAGAACCATGAGCCAAAATAAACTTATTTTCTTTATATTTTATCCAGCCTCAGCTATTTTTTTATAGCAATGTAAAGGGACTAATAACAACCAATGGGTCAAAGAAGAAATCATAAGGGAAATTAGTAATACTTTGAGACAAATGAAAATGAAGCACACTATACCAGAAGTTAGTGGATGCAGCAAACACAGCGATAAGAAGGAAATGAATAGCTGTAAATGTCTACAAGATTTTACATCAACAACCTAACTGAACATGTTATGGAGCTATAGAAAGAATAAACTAAACCTAAAGTTAGCAAAACAAAGGAAATAATAAAGAACAGAGGTACACAGAAAACACAAAAATTAGTACAGAAACATCAAAACCAAAAGATAATTTTTTGAAAAGATTAACAAGACTGACAAATCTTTGGCTAGATGGACTAGAAAAAAAGACAGGACCCAGATTACTAAAATCGGAATGAAAGTGGGAACATTACTCCAGATTTCACAGCAATAAAAAGGATTATAAGAGTACCATGAACAACTGTATGCCAACATAATAAATAAATGACTAGAAACATGCAGCCTACCAGCACTGAATCATAAAGAAACAGGGACTCTGAATAGACCTATGACTAGCAAGGAGACTGAATCCGTAATCGAAAACCTCCCAACAAAGGATGGTTTCACTGGTTAAATTTTATCGAACATTTTGAGAAGAATAAATGTCAATCTTTTTCAAATTCTTCCAGAAAAATCGAAAAGGAAGGAAGCATTTCCTAACTCATTACATGAGGCCAGCATTATGCTAATAACAAAGCCAGATGAAGACACTACAGGAAAATTGCAGGAATCTACAGGAAAATCCCCTGTGAATACTGATGCAAGAATTCTTAAAAAAATGCTAGCAAACCAAAGTCAGCAACATGTTAAAGGATTATACACAACAACTATGTGGAATTGATTCCTGAAATGCAAGATTGGTTTTGCACATGAAGATTGATCAGTGTAATATACCCCATGAAGAGAATAAAGGGAAGAAAACCCAGATAATCTGAAATGGTAAATTTTACCACAAAAAGGAAGAAAAACGGAACTGCGAAACTGCTTCCCAAAGTGCTTACAGCATTCTACACATCTATGACAGATGCATGAATTCTAGTTGCTCCACATCTTCAACATTTGGTGTTGGCAGCCTTTCCCATTTTTAGCCATCTCATTGAGAGTGTACTGGTGTTTCACTGTGGTTTTAATTTGAATTTCCCAGGTGACTATTGGCTTTTCATAATAGCCTCTTTGGGGAAGTGTCTGGACAAATACTTGTCCAGATAAATTGGGTGGTTTATCTTTTATTCCTGAGCTACAGTTCTTTGTATATCTGTGGATACAGTTCTTTCAGATATAATTTGTAAATATTTTCCTCCAATGTGGCTTCCCTGCTCATTTTCTTAGCTGTGTTTGAATGAGCAAACTCTGTAAATTTTGAAGAAGTCTAATTTATCGAATTTTCTTTTTATGGGTGTTGCCTTCTTTTTTCTTCTTTTTTTTTTTTTTTTTTAAGACACAGTCTTGCTCTGTCATCCAGGTTGGGCTGCAGTGGCACAATCATGGCTCCCTGCAGCTGAAACCTCCTGGGCTCAAGCAGTCCTCCTGCCCCAGCCTCTCATAGCTGAGACCACAGGTGCCTGCCACCACCACATGCAACTAATTTAAAAAAATTGTTTTTTCTAGAGATGGGGTTTCATTATGTTGCCCAGGCTAGTTTCCAACTCCTGGACTCAAGTAATCCTCCCAGTGAGGCCTCCCAAAGTGCTGAGATTACAGGTGTAAGCCACTGCACCTGGCTGGCTGTTGCTTTCTGCATCTAAGAAATCTTCGTCCACTTCCAAGTTGCTGAGGACATTCTGTTGTGTTTCTTTCTAAAAGTTCTATGGTTTTAGCTATGTAGGTCTATGATATTTCTCTATGGTATGATAGGAGTTGTGGTTCTCCTTTTTTGCATAGGAATATCTAATTATCCTAACACCATTTGCTGAAAAAATTTCACATTAGCCACTGATCATATAAATGTGATCTGTTTCTGGGATTTCTTTTTTTTTTTCTTTTTGAGACAGAGTCTCACTCTGTCACCCAGGCTGGAGTACAGTGACAATCTCAGCTCACTGCAGCCTCCGCTTTAACCTCCCAGATTAAAGCAATTCTCTGCCTTAGCCTCTCGAGCAGCTGGGATTACAGGCACACGCCACCACACCCGGCTAATTTTTGTATTTTTAGTAGAGACAGGGTTTCACCATCTTGGCCAGGCTGGTCTTGAACTCCTGACCTTGTGATCCGCCTGCCTCAGCCTCCCAAAGTACAGGGATTACAGGCGTGAACCACTGTGCCTGTCCTGTTTCTGGGATTTCTATCTGTCCCATAGATGTACTTGTTATCTTTATGCTAGCACCACATTACCTTAAGTTTTGAAGCCAAGTAGGGCATATCTTTGAACTTTTTAAGTTTGCTTTGATTATTCAAGGTCCTTCTCATTTTCATGTATAATTTAGTAACAGTCTGTTGATTTCTACCAAAAAAAAGCCTGCTGAGATTCTGATTGGGATTGCATTGAACTTAAACACCAATTCGGGTAGAAGTGAATGTTAACGCTGAGCCTTCCAGTATGTGAACATGATATGCCTCACCATTTATTCAAGTGTTCATTAAATGTTTCAGCAATGTTTTATGGTTTTCATTATAAACTTCTGGTCATCTTTTATCAAATTTGTTCCTAAGTAATTTTAATTTTTTTATTGCTATTGTAAATGGGACTGAGCTCTTGGTTTCATTTTCCAGTTGTTGGCTGCTAGTATATAAAATACAACTCACTATTATATATTGAGCTGTGTTCTATGACATTGCTAAATTAGATACACTTACTAATGCTAATAATTGTTTGTACATCCCTTCGAATTTTCTATGTAAAGTCAAGTCATCTGCAAACAGAAGCAAATGTATGTCTTACTTTTTGTTCTTTAAACCTTTTTCTCCCTTGCCTGTTGTAATGATGAGGACCACCAACACAATGTTGAACAGAAGATGTAAGAATGGGTATCCTGGCTGGGCGTGGTGGCTCATGCCTATAATCCTAGCACTTTGGGAGGCCGAGGTGGGTGGATCACCTGAGGTCAGGAGTTCAAGACCAGCCTGGCCAACATGGTGAAACCCCATCTTAAAAAAAAAAAAAAGAAAAGAAAAAGAAAAAAAGAATGGGTATCCTTATCTTCTTTCCAATCTTAAGAATGTATTCAGTATCTCACACCATTAAATACAATGTTAGCTGTATGTTTTCTTTGAGATAGGGCCTCGCTTTGTTGCCCAGGTTGGAGTGCAGTGACATAATCAGGGCTCACTGCAGCCTCAACCTCCTGGGCTTTGAGCGATCCTCCTGCCTCAGCCTCTCAAGTAGCTGGGACTATAGGAGGGCATCACTATGCCCGGCTAATATTTAAATTTTTTGTAGCGACAAGGTCTCACTATGTTGCCTAGGCTGCTCTTAGATTCCTGGGCTCAAGTGATCCTCCTACCTTGGCTCCTAAAACTAACAGCACTTTAAAGATGTTCCAGTGTCTTCTGGCTTTCATAGCTTCTGATGGGAAGTCAGAGAACAGAGAATCACTGTGTTCTGGAAAGTAATGCATTGCTTCTTCTCTGATTTCAAGATTTATCTTTAGCTTGTTAGCTGCTTGACTATGACAAATCTGACATGGGTTAAGGTTCACTGGGCTTCATATGCATATGCATATGCCCTCTACCAAATCTGGAAAAATCTTAGCCAGTATATTTTTCTGCCCCAAGAGAGGTCTTTTCTTACTCAGAAAGAATATGAAGACCAGATGACTCTTTAAAGTACTTTCAGGAAAAAACCCAGGATGCTATATCTAGCAAAAATATCCTACAAGAATAAAGGGAAAACAAACATATTCTCAGAGAAGAAAAAAAATTCATTACCAGTAAACATGCAATACAAGGACAGGATTTTGTTTAGAACCCTATTTGCTAGTGTTAAGTCCATTATCTCTTACGGTTTTATGGGTTTTTTTTCTTTTTTTTTTTTTTAAATTAGCCTATGGCACCCGGTATTCCCAGGCGGTCTCCCATCCAAGTACTAACCAGGCCCGACCCTGCTTTGCTTCTGAGATCAGACGGGACCGGGTGCGTTCAGGGTGGCATGGCCATAGACAGTTTTATGGTTTTTATCTCTTTCTCTCTCTAGAAACTTAAAAGAGGCAGCATCTTACCTGAGAAAAATATTCTTCTGAAATGCGTGCAGCCCACTCGATGCAGTACTGCAGGGGTCGGCAGGGATTGGACACATCAGCACATTTAATCAGCATTCGTTTAATTAGAGTCCGATTCTCTGGAGTCCTAAGCATAGTATTTATGGCTTCCTGATCTTTATCAGTTTCCTAAAACATGAGTGGAATTCAAAGCAATCAAAATGGGTCCCTTGGTGCCAAGCCCTCTCTTACTGGTCTGGTCCCACTGTTAGCACAAAAAGAGCACTAGTCAGGATCTATACGTTAAAGCTCTCACAAAACACTGCCAAGGATACTATGAGCATTGAGTTTGGCCTCTCATTTTACACGGGAGAAAACCAAGGCTCAGTGAGATTCCAACAGGACCTAGGTGTGCAGGGAGCACAAGGGGTTGGTGTATCTGCCCTTCCCCTTTTCCTTGCCCCGTTCTCCTCTTCCTCTCACTAAATCTTTGCCACAGTTGCCTTTTTTTCTGTTCTACTCTCCCCGGCCCTTGGCAAGAACTCAAAGACTGGTTTTATCTTTTATTATATTTATTTTAAAAAAGTATGAGCTGAAAAAAAAAATTTCTCTGCCCTCACAACAAATGGGCTCTTGTAGGCCAACAGGCTCCTTACTTCTCAACCCAGTCCTGTGATAGGTGTGATCTTGGGAATCTGCCCTAACATTTTTGATGTATAAAGGACCTAACAGTCATTTTCTGTTGATCTGCACTCACGAGAAGATCTAATGGTAAGCATAAAAAGTATTTATTACATTTTACAAATGAGGACACTGCGACTCAGGGAGGTGAAGTGACTTGTCCAAAGCAACCCAGCTGAGCCAGGATAAGAACTTAAGTTCTGCCTTTAGTCCCAGGCTGCCTTCCACTCACAGTACCACATGCTGTCTGCATCACAAGATCCCCACTGGCTATGGATCAATTTATGACATAATAGAATCTCTATTCGTAGGCTCTCCGAAGAGAACTTAGGTTAGAGGGTACTGAGGCAGAGAGCAATGGAAAAGACCAGAGGCAAGCAGGTATCCTCAGTCTGATTCCATGCCCATCAAGCAACCTTGCAAAGGAGTTAGTCATATCATTTCAATATGCAACAACAGTAGTCTAAGAAGGCCTGATGGTCCCAGCTCAGAGGGAACAGATCTACCATCAAGATGGGCAGGTGGCACCCTGACTCCAAGCTTCCTGGAGAGTGCCAAAATGACTACATCAGTGCCGCTCTCCTGACTCCAGGTTTCCCCTGCTGACCAGCTCTGTGCTGACGCTTCTTTCTTCAGATCCGTTAATACCTGCAGTGTGACTATAGTTTAGTACTGCCAGACTGGAAACTATTCTCTACCATCTTCCTTTCTCCTGCTCTGACCCACTGGATGTCGATTTTCAGTCTCTCAGACGTAACCCATGTACTGAAAACAGAGATGAGAACCATAATGTTAAGCGGAGCAGAGAACTCAGCTAAGTCTAGGGGCTGTCCAGACTCGATGGAGGAAACCAAGTCTGTGAGGTGTGTTGTTTCCTTCTGTGGCATGGGGTCAGCCAGGAGTGGTGGCTGGGTGACAAATGGCCCTATCCAGAATGGTAGGGCAGGAGCCAATAAAAGAGGCGGGTACAGGCACCTCTGTGTTCAAAGTCTTTGGAAAGAGAGTGAAGTCAGGGGCAGGCTGACAAAGTGAGAGAACAGGAAAGGGTGAAGGAACAGTGTTCTCAACATCAGGTTAAACTGAAGAAAATGCCAAGGGGTAATATGCTAGAAAGCTAGGGGTAGACAAAGGCCATGGCCAAACAAATGAGCTGCAGAAGTAAAACGGAGTTAGAACTCTAGCCTGCAAGGATGAGTCACCCCTGTGTGTGGTGGCTATCTCAGGATGGTGACAGAAGCCGGGGAGGAGGGTGGTAGAGAAGACTGTGAGGTGCTGCCAACATGTTCAGTAATGTGGGCCTCAGAGGAAGAGGGTTCATGAAAGAACATATTCTTTAAGTTGCTGATGACAAAACCAATCTAATAGGCACCAGTTCTTAAGTGCCTACCATGTACCATGCTCATCAGTCCTACCATGCTCATCACTCCTATTCCTTGAGACTTATTATTCCCATTCTACAGATAAGCAAATGGTACAGTAGAAATAGGGTGGGAGCTCAAGCCCGTCTGCTTCCTCAGCTGGAGTCTCCCGCCTGGCGAGAGGGTTAATGTTATCCTCGTCCAGCAGTTACTGTGGACTCCATGCCTCAAATGCAGAAACGGGGCAACAGTAATGTTACCCTTGTGACCCAAATACAGTGCCTTTCTCAATCCACACACTCCTCTAAGTGTGGACCAAGAGAGGATAGCTGCTGCTACTATGATATATGCCCAGTGGCAGTGGCTACAGAGAGATGTCAAGGGCTCCAACTGATCACAGAATGGCAGAGGACAGGAATATTAGTGAGAAAGGGAACAGGAACAGTCTACCTGTCTGAAGTCAGTTGATTTAAAATCTGATCTTCCTTTCAAGTTTTCTCATCTAGTTGGATGTGCTAATTTTTTTCCTGCCAAGTTTTTGCACTTTAAATAATTTTTTAACCAATAAAAACTAAATTTAGTGAGCCCGCTGAGATGGTTAATACTGAGTGTGAACTTGATTGGATGGAAGGATACAAAGTATTGATCCTGGGTGTGTCTGTGAGGGTGTTGCCAAAAGAGATTAACATTTCAGTCAGTGGGCTGGGGATGGCAGATCCACCCTTAATATCGTGAGCACAGTCTGATCAGCTGCCATCAAATATAAAGCAGGCAGAAAAACCTGAAAAGGAGACGGACCTAGCCTCCCAGCCTGCATTTCTCCCACGCTGATGCTTTCTGCCCTCGAGCATTAGACTTCAAGTTCTTCAGTTTGGGACGCAGACTGGCTCCCCTTGCTCCTGAGCTTGCAGACAGCCTATTGTGGGACCTTGTGATTGTATTAGTTCATACTTAATAAACTCCCCTTTGTTGCATGTGTGTATATATATACACATGTGCGTATGTATATGTATATACACACACACACACACACATATATATCCTATTAGTTCTGTCCCTCTAAGAGAACCCTAATACACCCACTGAGGGAACCCTTCTGTGGCTGATATTGTAGCCCATGTGTCTCCACAACCCAGTGGTACAAGGACCCCAAATACAGGTTCTCTTTGCAGTAAGTTTCCCTTACCCCATTTTCTTCTAGTGTTGCCAAGGGTTTGTTGATGCTGTTGACAAATCTGTTGACATGCTCGAAGTGCTTTGTCATTTCTGTGGCTAGGACCATGTCAATAATCCCCTGGCGCAGTGTCCGATAGTCATTCCTGTTTTTGATGACAAATTAGAGGCTGTTACAGATTACTGATCCAGACCAGACAGGTACTCCTGAAAACAATCTTATCCAGGTTATGTGTCCTCTGTAGCTATGTCTAATGTCACTGAAAGTCACAAGGCACATTTTAAAAGGATGTGGAAGTTATGGGTGAGTGCCTAGATCGTTAGCACAGAGAACCCAAACAGAAGTTAAAACCAAAAGCTACAGGCAAAACTTTATAGTTGCAGTGTTTGTCTTGTCACTGTAGTATGACGTGTATAGTTCTTTGAATAAGAATATAAGAAAGGTGAGTGATACCAGTTCTCTTAATGAAGATAGAGATCTGTGATTATAAAGAATATACCCAAATGAAGGTACCTTGAGACCCAACAATTTTAGTGCCCACAGAATGTGAGGACAGATCTTCTGAAAGCTGAGAAAATCATAGGGAGTACTTGATACCTCTAACTCTAACCCTTGCTTTTATTTTAGTACTTTAAAAATTCATTTCTTGAAGGGATAATCCATATAATTCAAAATTTGAAGGGGTACAAACAAATATGAAATTAAGTCTTACTCAACTCCTTTTCTGCAGTTGAGTAGAAAACAACCCCCTGGAAAGTTAATAGGATCACATGCAGTGTTCCATTGATAACTGATGTAGCTATATGCAAACATGAATAGAAACTACTTTAACTCCATCTCTGAAATCCTAGAGCATGGCAGAAGAGAGTTCTACAAAATCAAGAACGCTTTTCTTTAAAACTCCAAATTAGTAAGTATTCTTCATGATACAATGGTTTTTCCTTCTTCAACTGATATTCACTGAGACCCTAGTATGTGCCAAGCACTGTACGAGGCACTGAGGGCGTGGTGACGTCTGACCCTTGTGACCATACAGAGCTTAAGAATCTAATCAGACACTAAGCAAATAATTGAAAAATAATTATTTAATAAGAAACGTGACATGTGCCATGAAGGAATCTGGGATTGAATAGTTAGAGGGTTTAACCTAGCATGAGAGATCAGGGAACACTTCCCCAAGAAAGTGACTTGTAAACAGAGACAATGCCAAGGGGACACATGCTGAGCACAGGAGGGCGGAGTGGAGTGCTTCAGGGAAAGATGTAAGATCACTGCTTCTCTGAGTCTCTAAGAGCTCAAGATATCAGCATTATACTTCATCTTGAAACATCAGACATAAAGGGGCTGAATCTTAAAAACGTGCTAAGTGAAAGAAGCCAGTCACAAAAGATCACATGCTGTGTATGATTCCATTTACACAAAATGTCCAGAGCTGGCAAATCTAGAGACAGAAAGTAGATCATCGTTGTCTAGGACTAGGAGAGTTGAAGGGGAATAGAAAGGAACTGCTCATAAATTTGAGGTTTTATTGAAGGAGTAGTATTCTAAAACTGATTGTGGTGATGGTTGCACAACTCTATGAATTTAGTAAAAACCACTGTACACATTATTATTATTTTGAGACAGGGTCTCGCTCTGTTGCTCAAGCTGGAATGCAGTGATGTGATCACAGCTCACTGCAGCCTCAGCTTCTTGGCTCAAGCAGTCCTCCCACCTCAGCCTCCCGAGTAGCTGGGACTACAGACACAATCACCAAGCCTGGCTAATTTTTTTTTTTTTCCTTTTTGTAGAGACAGGGTCTCCCTATGCTGCCCAGGCTGGTCTCAAACTCCTGGGCTCAAGTAAGCCTCCTGTCTTGGGTGAACTGTATAATATGTGAATTATATCTCAATATAACTATTTAAGAAAGACAAAGAGGGATCAACACAATCCTCAATCATTGTTCTTACCTCTCCATGTTTTTAAATATATTGCATTTATCATCTCCAATGGTCAGCTGGAAGGCCAAGGCCGCATGGTGGCTCTCCAGCACAGCAATGTCATTGTACAAAATGGCCAGCTCACTTCCAGCATTACACAGGAAGGAGTTGGTTCTCCCAGGGTGATCCACATCATGAATGGTGGCTGCAATGAGTGCAGCGACCTCATCAATTGGATCTAAAGTTTCCTGAAAACAAGAGAGCTTTTAAAAACTGGGGTATGACATTGAAGGCAAGGAAGCCTTCTGTATAGTTTTCTTTCTCCCCTATTACTTTAAGGCAACAATATTTCAGATTTCTAAGAAAAGCATACTACGTGAGCAAATCTAGTTTTCCTATCTCCACCCTAAAACAGTTACATTTCTGCAAATGTTTGTTAGTCTCACACAAGTTAAGGACTTACCAAAATACAGGTGTTTTCAACAGATAGGAGTCACCTCCTCAGCCAGTCTTTCTCTAGACCCATCACAAAAA
Organism: Cheracebus regulus; assembly: GCA_963574635.1. Classification (NCBI taxonomy): domain Eukaryota; kingdom Metazoa; phylum Chordata; class Mammalia; order Primates; family Pitheciidae; genus Cheracebus; species Cheracebus regulus. The sequence continues at coordinate 77,930 of CAUYQU010069775.1, forward strand.
AAGTCCTTAGTCTGAGATATTGACTTAGACCAACATAAACTAATATTAATAAAGGAGAGAAATAATTTTAAATAAAATTTAAAATAGGCACCACTTACATTAACTGGGAATTGGTCTAGTTTTCTTCCCCCCTTTAGTGCTACCTTTGTCAGGTTGATGTCAGAGTTTTGTGAGTTTGACAAAATGATCTGGAAGTTTTCCATCTTTTTCAAGGCTCTGGAAAGGTTTATGTAACATGGAAAAATTCCTTAAAGGGCTAAAGAATTTACCTGTCTACTTGGGTCAGGAGTCAACGAAGAAATTCAATAATTTAAAATACTAAAATTACTTCCATGTTATTGACCTTTTTTTCTTACATCAATTTAAAACATTCCATTAAAAAACTATTTTAAAGCTTTTGATTTAGTACATATGTGTGCGGTACTTCCTTTTACTATTTTCTACTTTAAATGTGTACATTTTTGTGTCTTTATATATCTTAACTAGTTTGGCTAGAACTTTATCTATTTTCTTGGACTTTATTTTTCTTCCAAGAGCCACTCTGGATTATCATTTTGCTCTTCCCATGTTCTTTTTCTTCCCTAAGTGATTAAGGCATTTAAAAACATAAAACTTTAAATATACAACTGGCTTCATTCTATAGGTTTTGATAGGTAAGTTTCTCATTTTGTTGTTTTCTAACTAATGCCATTTTTAGTTTTATTTCTTTGTTGATCCCCAAATTATTCTGAATATTTTCTCATTTGTTGTAGCTGACATTTTAAATTAACCATTAGTTACTAAATTCTGTTTTGTTGTGTTGTGATTAGAAAATAAAGCCTATGAAGTTTAGAAGTTCAACACATTATGTCCCAGTATAAGATCATTTTTGTAAATACCCTGCAGACACTTGAAAAGAAGATGTACAGCTAATAAATCAGCCTTGCAAATTTATTTAAATTGATTTAAATTAAAATCCAATAATTTAAATTATTGAATTACATTTCAATAAATGCTTTTTTTTTTTGAGATGGAGTCTTGCTCTGTCACCCAAGCTGGAATGCAGTGGCATGATCTTGGCTCACTGCAACCTCCACCTCATGGGTTAAAGTGATTCTCCTGCCTGGGCTGCCCGAGTAGCTGGCGTTACAGGCATGCGCTACCAAGCCTGGCTAATTTTTCTATTTTTAAGAGAGACAGTGTTTCACCATGTTGGCCAGGCTAGTCTCTAACTCCTGATCCATTTGCCTTGGTCTCCCAAAGTACTGGGATTACAGGTGTGAGCCACTGTGACATTTCAATAAATGCTCTTAAAAATTGTGTTCAGTTAGCTCTTTAAATATGTGTTTGTATGTTGTCTATAGAGTAGTTCAAAAGCAATACAGCAAAATTAAGTTATTTATATGCTGAGCCATATTGACACAGACGTCCCTGTTATCTGTTTTCATAATTTAGAACAGTCCCTTCTCTGGACGCCTATTTTACCTACAGTCTGATTTGACTTTTTTCTTAAAAAAACAACAGCAATAAGAACTAGAGGGAATAGAGAAAGCTCTGAGGTTTGCCCTTCAAGGTGAGGAATGAACACTTGTTCACTCCCTCTGTGTGCCAGATGTCTTCTTCCACTTTGCTCTCTGCCAAATGCTAGTCCCGTGATACAGAGAAGGAAATTCGACCAGGAGCCACTTGCCCTGGCCTTGCATGGCTGCAGTCATCTAGGCCCTGCCAAGGGAGCAGCAGGTCAAGGACAGAAGTTTCAGAAACTAAAGTGGTTTGGCATGGTCCAAAAGTGACCAGTTACTGGGGCACAGGAGAGGAACTGATGAGAGGAGCTCATTGTTGAGGTGAGCATGGAGAGCTGCAGAGTTTAAAGTTTAAATCCTGAGGGAGGTGGGAAGCTGCTCCTGGGAATGACAGGATCAGATGTGCTGTTTCAGAAAGTTCACAATGGCAGTAGTGTGAGGACATTCCACAGGAGGCAGGACGGGTAGGAGTTCTAGTTGGGAACTGCCCAGATAGGAGAGGATTGCGGGAGGCCTCACTGGCACAGTAGCAGGGGCATTTTGAGGAGACAAATCTGAGAACATTTAGGTGTGACAGGAGGCAAGGTCAGATGATACACCAGATGTCGGGGGCTGAGGAGCAGAAAGAACTAAGGATGACTCTCAGTTTGTAGCCTGGGTATCTGGTTGGATGACGGAACCCTGGATTAGGTAGATAACCCTGGGTGGGAGCAGTGCTGGGAACAGAGATGACAAACTTGGCCTTAGACCCCTGCAGACTTTGATGTACAGATGGAGGCCCTAAAGTGGGGTGGGGATATCTAACAGTTACTTGGCTCTACTAGTGCACAGGCTTGAAGTGAAACCCCCAGAAGAATAGCCCTAATCCTTTTCCTGTTGGGTTTCTCCTCTAGAACCAAATCCTGCTTCTTGTACCCTCATGGAATGGCAAGGATTTTGTCACGAATTAACACATCAATTTCCCAAAGCTACAGTGTGGCCTCCTGCCTGATTCCTCGTGTGGCCTCACCCTTCCTGTGCCAAGCTGCACACATGAGCAGTCATGCTGTGTATCTCGATGGAGGCAGGAGCATTAGACTCTCCCCACTGCTCCTGCCCATTAAACATAGTGTGTAAACACAGCTCACCTTTATCCTCTCCTTGGAGAGAAAATAGGCAGTGGCATGAAGCACATCAGCAGAATGTGTAGAATTGTGGTAGGGATTGGAAGAATGATAATTGGCTTCAATAATTTGTAACCACGATCTTAGCGTTGACTCGGAGCAGTGTAAGAACTCGCAGATTCCAAAGCGAGCAAACATTTTGAGACCAAGATAAAGCAAAGGCCTATAGAGAGAAAAACACCCACAATGTTAGAACAAAGCAAACAAACAGGCCAAGTGTTTGTAAGTTCCAAGCCAAATTTCAGAAAGTGCAGAGCAGCAAAGTGGTGACTGCTTGGGCTGCGTTGGCTTCTTTCTGTGGGGGCCAACCAACTCTGGTTCCACTTCTTGCCCTCAGGGGACCAAGATGCATGGGTGAGAGCGGGCTGTCCCCTGCAGCAGCAGCTCTGGCCTCAGCCTCGTTGGGATTCCCAATTTGCCTGGGGGAGTTTGCTCCTTCTGTCCTTCCAGGTTCGGCTTCCTACTTGCACTACTGGATTCCTCCAAATAATCCTTTTCCAAGGCTAAGCTTGTGCCAACTTGAACACTATCCTCTCCTTTGGACTTGCTGGACCGATGTCATTGGCCAGACATCCTGCCTATAAGAAAACATTTCCTGAAAACATCCTATGAGCCAGACACTTCCGTATGCCATGGAATTTTCTCAATAATCTGGAGGTGGGAATTACATTAAGAGGGGATTTTCCCCAAGGTGACCAGCTGGTCACCAAGTTAGGTTCTTTCTTGAGAAATCACCTTGACCCAGCATCTGGCCCTTGCCTTTGAAGGCCAAGAAACTGGCTGTGTTGAGGCAGTATCCAGAGGTGATCACAGAACTTAAACTGACCTGCCTTAGCCTGATTCACGTGGATGTAACGTCATTAGGATATAAACCAGGTGCTCAAAGATTCACATGCCAAGGGAGTATTCTTTTCCACTCTCCTTGGCTGTGCTGGGAGGTGGGGAAGTAGAATGTATCAGAAGGTTAACTCAAGGTGAGCCTGAAAAAGTCAGGGGGCTATCTTGGGGACAGGTCATCCAGACTGAGATGAGACCTGAGGAGCCATCCCATGGCCCAACCGAGCATACCTCTCCCAAGACACCCTTGGGGGCAGTGTTGGCTGGAATCAGCTCTGTGTACCTCCCTTTCTTATGTGCCCAGCCAGCTGCCAACCTTTGGTTAACAGCTCTTCTCTGGCAAGGGACAAAACTCAAGAAAAAACCCCATTCCTGCTCCCACTCTCTGTGATCAAACCCAGATGAGGACGACTGGGGCTTTGGGTATCCCTATGCCTATCCGCAACAGAGCAATCAAGATCTGGGGGCAGCTCTTATCACATGTGTATGTGTGTTTCTAATAAATTTTGGTTCTAGGCTCTGAGCAGATCTCTTACATATTACCACCTAGAGGAGAAATACTTTTATTTCACAGAAAAAAGTCCTGTGCTACTTAGAGAAGTCACTGGCATAGTTGCATACTTTCCATGAATGTGCCATTACACCGTGGCCAGCAGACTCCCCCAGGCCCTGGTGACTCACAGCCACCTGCTGCCTGGCCACTCCTTCCTGAGAGCCCCTCCCTGCCCAGGGACCAGCTCTGTACACAATCCACACTCCTTAGGTAGCCTCCTCACACAGGCCCTGGGAATCTAGTTCTACCCTTGCTGAGCTCTGCATGAACTCACCTATTGTGGGTGGCAGCCTCCAGTTCAAAAATATCAAAGTCCCAGTATTCCTCATTTTCCATTGCCCGAGCTATCCGTGGTGGGACATCATCAAGGGAGATGGGAGTGATTATATTGCTTGAAACCATTTGAATGTCTGTAAAGTGATGTAATTTGGAGAACAAAATTAACAGGCTTTAGAGGATTAACTTTTTTTTTTTTTTTTTTTGGAGACGGAGTCTCATTCTGTTGCCTAGGCTGGAGTGCAGTGGTGTGATCTCGGTTCATTGCAACCTCCACCTCCCAGGTTCAAGCAATTCTCCTGCCTCAGCCTCCCAAGTAGCTGGGACTACATGTGTGTGCCACCATGCCCAGCTAATTTTCGTATTTTTAGTAGAGACGTGGTTTCACCATGTTGGCCAGGTTGGTCTTGAATTCCTGACCTTGTGATCCACCTGCCTTGGTCTCCCAAAGTGCTGGGATTACAGGCATGAGCCACAGCGCCCAGCCAGGATTAACTGTTTGTTAGGAAAGACAGTACTGCCTCAGAGACAGCTGCTTTGTTTCTAAGGCTTTATGACATACCAAGACACTTCTTAATGAGGTGAAAAATTATTTAAAAACTTTTATCAGAAAAATTATTTTCATCATTTAAGCTAGACTGCAATATTATATACAGTGATCCTAAAAAATTAAAAAGGAAAAACTTACTTTTTGTTGAAAGAACATATTCATTCCCTGATAGTCTTCGTAAACCATCCTGATAAAAATCAAGGAAACAAGAAAAAGTCACAACTATTTTTTCCTTCCTGGAAACTCCAGGTGGTCTTCCCAGAAGACAGCTCAGGGCAGCCCTCTCCATCAATCCACTCGAGGCTGCCCTGGGCCCAGCAGGTCTACCCCTGTGATCATCACTGTGGTCGACTGACCTCAGTCACTTACTGGAGAGTACAATAGGCTACTGCTGGGAAGGACAGGCCTGGCCCTGCTGGAAGCTAAATTCAGGAGCAGGGTCAACACCCGAGAGGTGAGCTTGCATCTTTTTTTATTTTTTCAAAGACGAGGTTTTACCATATTGGTCAGGCTGGTCTTGAACTCCTGACCTTGGGTGATCCACCCGCCTCAGCCTACCAAAGTGCTGGGATTACAGGCTCGATTACTGCGCCCGGCTCGAGCTTGCACCTTTTGCAGGGCAGGTGGTCCTCAAGCCCAGCACCCTTGCCTGCACTCCAGGACCATTTGGTTTCTTAGGGACAACTCCACTCTGCCTTCTGTTCTTCTCCATTTTCCTGCCACCCTCCTCACTGAGGACACGAGGCTTTCCTGGGAACATTAGATCCTCTCTCACCTTCTAAGTGACCTCATTCCCCACCAGCTGACACTCCTGGGCTCCTCACCACTGCTCCCAGACCACCTTGCCCAACCCTGGACTCTCAGCAGCCCCTCTTCTCCAGTCCCGTGGCTATTCTCATCTACTCACCTCCAGGACACTATCCCACCCCATCCCTCATTATTTTCACCTCTCACCTACAGTCTGAAGAAGACTCTGTCTCAAACAGGCAAGGCCACAGTTAGATATTATCAACATTGGAAACCACTGTACCTTCTAGATTTCTGCCTGGAACCTTATTTTTATAAAAGCCAGTGACTTCAGAAAGCAGGAATTCGGGGGGAGAATTTGCTTCTTACCAAGACAAAAGCTAACGGAGCAATGGAATAATCTATGCTGCACAAAGTTGTCGCTCTCTAGGGAGAGCTCTATACCAGACATGTTGAAGGAAGCATCCAGGACCCCTCAAGAGTCTATGGCACAAAGCCCCTTTCTAGTGAAAGATACCCAAACCCCTCTCCTACAGTCATCCAAATGTGTGTGGGATGCTTTAAAGTCCAAACTGTCGGACACCCTGGCATCATTTTAAATATGGAAGGAAGACATTCTTTCTGTTCTGTGCTGAGCCAGTTTTCAAGATCTTTAATACAACTAAACAAGCTTTATTTAGATAAACTACTGTAGCAGCCCTAAGCAACACTGGAGAACTAGCTCAGCAGGCTGTCAGGATTACATTCTTCCATGCTCTGCTCCAAGCTAAGCTCTTCCTAGGAGGCAGGCAGCAGGTGGGTGTTGGGCCAGAGAGTAGTAGAACCCAGGCAATGAAGGAGAGTTTAGGCCTTGACTAAACCCTACAGTGCCCTGTCTGCTTCTTCAAAGAGATCTGTTTAAATGAATAACCTCTGAGAAAACAGCCAAGAACAGACAGGCTCTAGCCAGGAGCCTAGTCAAATATACTTACAGACATTAAGCCCCCAACAAGGTCATTGGCATGAGGATCATCATCCTTAACACCAAACTGTGGTGAATATAATTCAGTGGTTCTTAGAATTTCCAGCACACGGTCTAGGGCTTCTGTCACAGGCATGGGACTGCTTTCCTGGGCAGCATTGATAATACTGATTACCTACATTATGGAAAGAAAATACTTGAATTTCATAACCTTAAAAACAATGGGAGAGCCAGGGATGGTGGTGCATGCCTATAATCCCAGCTACTCAGGAGGCTGAGGAGGGAGAATTACTTGAGCCCAGGAGTTTGAGACCAGCCTGGGCAACAGAAGTGAGAGCCCATCTCTAAAAAACAACGGCAAAACCAAAACAAAACAAAATAAAACCCAACAGGTCTCAGTCTGGCCATAGTACTGAATACTAACGTAAGACTGGTTAAAACCTCCATGTCACACATCCTCTCTCTTCAGAGGCAGCACCACACAACTAAGAGAGCGTTCTCATTACTGCAGGCCCCTGTTTCTTCTCATTGGAAACAATCCCTGGGGAGAACAAGGAGCACGTGTGCTCACTGGAGACAGACCACAAACTGCTTCACCTTGGTGATGGGCGCCTCAATTGTCATGGAATGTATCCGGGCCATGGAAGAGTGTCGTCTCTGGTTGGAAACTGTGGAGAAAGGGATGCACGAATCAGGGTGTGCACAGCCCTGGGCACCTGTCTTGACAGAAGAGGGCTCACTGTGCTCAGCTGCATGATGAAGGGGCAGAATAGAACTATCAGTTTGCTGAGCTTCCTTCCTATCCTAATAAGCCTGGGGTTCTGGCATAACCAATTCTGTTTCCTTCAGTTCTAGGCACTAGGATGCACATATGCCCCCATGGACTGAACTTCTGATGTCATAGGCCAGAGAGAAAACAGAGGAAACAATCTAGCAAGCCAAAGCCAAACAGCCTCTTTTTGTGTCTATGACAATAAGCCTTTATTATTATTCAGCTTGCCATTCTCTAGGAGTAAAAACGTTCTGGAAGACAATGCCACAGAATGCTCTTTGTTTCATACATGGCAGGAATAAAACATTCAACTCACCAATAACCGAAATACACAAGTTTCTGGTTAAAATTTTCAAGGTACCCTCTGGGGCTTCACAATGCTATGTTTAATCTAGAATGATTAGGTAAATATCTTAAATGAGGCAGGCAGCAACTCTTAGGTTCTAAAGTTTGTTAATTTTTGTTGTTCTTGTCAAGATATGGTTCCTTTGGGGTGAGGAGAAGCCTGGGCAATGTCGAGGCAGAAAAAACATTAACATCCAGTCCTGGGTATCTCCACAAACAATCCCACCAGGCTAAATGCTGCATCCCAAAGACACTACAAGACCAGGAACTGTCCCAGAGACTGATGTGTCAATCAAGAAGAGACACTGTCCAAGGTTAACCAATCTAGGGAGTTTCAAATGTTTTAAATTCAGGGGCCCAAATAAACTTAAAATTTTGGTGATCATAGGACTGCCAACTTTCCATTTTACCCAACGAAATCATTAAACCAAAAATAAAAAGTGCTATTTATCACTGTCATAAAAGGACTTGTTTTCATTTAAAAATAATTGACATGTGCTTGTAACAAACAGAGATCTATTTTACTACATGGTGACTACGGTTAATAACAACGTACTTTTGAAAATTGCTAAGAGTAGATTTTAAGTGTTCTCACCACAAAAAAATGAAAGTGTATGAGGTAATACATACGTTAATTAGCCTGATTTAGCCATTCCACAATGTACAGATAGGTCAAAACATCATGTACATGATAAATATACGTCATTCTTACTTGTCAATTAAAAAATAAAGGAATTGGCTGGGCATGGTGGCTCACACCTGTAATCCCAGCACTTTGGGAGGCTGAGGTGGGCAGATCACGAGGTCAAGAGACTGAGACCATCCTGGCCAACAAGGTAAAACCCCATCTCTACTGGAAAAAAAAAAATAGCTGGGCATGGTGGTGTGCGCCTATAGCCCCAGCTACTAGGGAGGCTGAGGCAGAATTGCTTGAACCTGGGAAGCGGCGGTTGCAGTGAGCCAAGATCCCGCCATTGCACTCCAGCCTGGCAAGAAAGCAAAACTCTCTAAATAAATAAATAAATGAAGGAATCGGAAAAAATCAAAGGAAAATCTAAGGAAAAATCTAAGGAAAAAAATCTAAGGAAAATATTAAAGACTGTCACGGGCATGATCTCAGCCCTGCTCTATGCTGCTCCAGGACTGCAGAGGGTCTGGGATTGTAATCACAACAGCGACAATGAAGATGACGATGGCAGCTAACACTTAGTTCCCACCCTTACGTACCAGGCACCACACATATTCATTTAATCCTCACACAATCCTCTGTAGACAGCAAATTATCCCCACTTTACACAGAAGGCAATGGAAGCACAGAAGTCCACCCTCAAGGCTACACAGAGAATAGATGACACTGGGACGTGAACTGAAGTCATTCTGACACTCAAACATACAGTCCTTCCCACAATCCCATACCACTTCCTCACTGACACCACCCCAACGCTGCCCTCAGAGCAGGGGTGTAATCTGTATGATCTTTCCAGTGCAAGGAGTACACAGCGTGTCATCTGGCCACACAACAAATCTGTGAGGGATGAGAGGGTGGCATTTGATCCCCACTGTATAATCGTAGCTGATATCACCTTGGAAAAGTTTGCATTTTGAACCAGTACAACCAGCTCTGTATTCTTCCCTATTCATTTTTGGGCCAAAGAATGTATACAGCTAGCAGTAATACCTGCCTCCATACCCTCTATAAGCAACGTTGATTACATTTTAAAAACTAGGTCATTCAGGCCATGCATCTACATATTCTTTTTAAAAAGTGTATTTCAATTTGCTGAATAAGGGTTTTTCACAATTCCAAAATCAAGCTCACCCCTCTCTAACAGTTTCCATGGCAAACTGCAACCTGAATAGGATAGATCTTTAAGAATTACCAAATGCATTCAATTTTGGCAGATGAATCGACATCTGCTGTTACAGTTTAGAAAAGCAACTATAGACTATATGGGAAATGTATCTTTTCCTTTTATTTTCTGATTCCATTAAAAAGGCTCAGAATGGAGCCCACTGGCAGGAGTCCACAGAGAGGAAGAAATGAAACACTAGTTTCCAGAGGGTTCCCTCCTCTCCCAAGAACTGGAGGTAGACAGGATGAGCCTGGGCAGGGCAGGCCTCTATATGTTCAACAGTGATTTGATCACATTTTCTTGTCTTTGTCACTCACCTTCAGTTGCACGGGAGGCAACAGCTTTGACGTCTAGTGAGCCTTTTCTCCTGTCTTTATGTTTGCCTGTCTGATTATCTGTAGAAACAAATAATAAATCCCCTCTTCAAAGACATTTAAGCAACGTATTAAGGAAGGGTACCAATCTAAAAAATTTTTAAAAACTCTCAACTTTTAAGACTTGAACATGATTTAAATACCACAAAAGTAAGTAAACACAATACAGAGGTGAAGACTATGAATGACCAGTTTTATGGGGTCATTTTGGAGTTTCTCAAAATGTCACACCAGGTACACAGATAAAGAAGGGCTTTACAGTTTCAGAATATGTAATTACAGAGTCCCAAGTCATAAAGTGACAACTGACAGGAATGACCTCAGGAGAATCTCTCCTATGATGTTTCTATGTAACTGAGTAATATGGTGGGAAAATTTGATCCCCACCCAACTGTGCCCCAAATAAAAAAAAGTATTTTATTTTCTCTACAAAATAAGGTCTACAATATCCCGGGAAAACATTCTTCTCTTTCCTAGGGTAGTATGGTGTACACTGTTTGAGGTATATTTCACATGATAGTTCATCCTCCTCCCTTTCACCCCCTCTTCTCTGTGAAGGCCACACTACTCTCCTAGGCTTCAGACAGGGGCTGTCTCTGACTCTTCTCTAATCCTGACCCCCACACCAATCACTGACAAGGCAACTCTAACTTTTCTTCCTGACTCCTTCTCTGTGCACCTGCTGGGTACCATGCATGGTGCCGTGGGCCTCTCAGACTGTGCCATGCATCCCCATTTCACAGACGAGGAAACTGGGAGCTACTTTGCAGATGAGGGCACAGCAGGGTGGTTGCTGAGCTCAGCTCTTCCCATAGCCATGGAGTAGCTTCTCCATCTTCTCTTGGCTTCCTCACCTGAAACATCTCTCTGCTCATGGACAGGAACCAAATGCAGGCCCTTAGCACTTCCTCTGCACTGTCAAGAAGCCTCTTCACCTGCTCTTTCTTTGTCCAATTAACTACATCCCCTTCTCTGTGGGCACTGACAGTGAACATGTCAAGGTCACCAATGACCTCCTTTTTGCTAAGTCTGAAGGCTACAACTCAATCCTTGTCTGACCTGACTTGATTGTAGTACTAGACACAACTGATCCCTTTCTGGACACTCCTACTTGCAGAGTCCACACTCTCATAGTTTTCCATCTCTTTCTATTCCTTTCTAGTTTCTTCCAGGATTTCCTCTTCCTCAGCACCCCTGGTTTTCCAAAGGTCGTTTTCCAAAAGTTCTATCCTTAGCCCTTCCCAGTCAACAAAACCTCCTTGGGAGATCTCATTCCTTCCTATAGTTCTAATTAATTCCTATGTTGCCATCTTACCCCAGGCCTCTCTCCTGAGCTCCAGACTTAACTAACCACTTACCACCTCATTTGGATACTCCTCAGGAACTGCAAATGAATTCATTCTCCACCATTAACTCTCTTTCTTTTTCCAAATCTGCTCTTTAACGCAGGTCACTGAACAGCAGCTACCCTAAGGTAGACAGAAGTCATCCAACACTTCTCCCCATCCCCGCTCCTCTCCCTCCTCTCCTTCTAAGGATTCTTAGATTTAGAATCCTTCCAAATCTAAGGATTCTACCTCCTCAACATCTCGAGTCTATCCCTTGGTCTAACCCTGTCTGAGCTCAGACACTTGTCATCCTTTCTGGATTATAACAATAGCCTCCCAGATTGGTTCCAAAACACCAACCTTACCCCCTTCAACTTATTCTCTGCAGGCAGCCAAGCAATGGTTCTAAAACAAATATCCAACCAGATCTCTCTCAATCAAAACACTTCAACAGCTCATCCTTGTTTTTAGGGTAAGATTCAAACTCCTCAGTGTGGCACCCAGAGTCTTACGAATTCTGTCCCCTTCTCTCCAGCCACCCTGAACTATTTATGATTTGTTAGTTTGCCTCCCAAACTTCTATGACTTGGTACACACCACTTACTTGGGAATGTGCCTCTCCCATGCCGTGTTCCTCACCTGGTTACCCCATATCTTTTGAAGATGCAATTCAGGTATCATAACTTTTGGGAAACCTTCCCTTAAATAGCCTCTCCACACCACCCCAGCAGTGCTTTATTGCCTTGCCTTCCTTGCTAACATGAATGACTTGAGGGCAGGGAGTTTTCCTGTCTTTCCCAGGTGATCAGTATTGTGCCTAGCATGTGCTAGAAGCAGCATGTGTATAAAAGCTCAATAAATACGCATCTGCTTCACGAAAAACCTGCACCTTCCTGTGCACAAATCAAAGTTCTGTTAAATCAGCCACTTTGATTCTGTGGCTCCCCTGCTCAAAATCCTTCAGCGTCTCGGAGATAAAGAACTTCCTGGCATTCAAGGATAGGTACGGTCAGCCTTCAGCAGCCTGCCTTTCATCTCTCGCTGTTTCCCATGAATGTGCTGCGTCAGCACAACTGCTCCACCTTCCATCTCTGCAACAGCCTTGACACCCGCTCCTTTCATCTGAGACATGACACTGCACCCTCTCCAAGTGTTTACACCTTCACGTTTCAGTGTCTCCTTCCTCTGAGCTGCATGATGAGTAATGTCCACACAGCCACCTGATGAGCCTTGGCTGGGAACTTAGGGTTATTTGTTCCTTCATTCTTCCCTCTTTTATTCAATAAATCTTTACTGGGCACCCACCATGTGTGATGCCCTAAGCTAGGCATTAGGGAGGTGAAAATGATAAGGTATGGTCTATGTTCTCAAAAGGAGATGGTCAGTGGGGAAAAGAACTAAGAGTTACAGTAATAATTTTGAAGTTCAGGAGGAGCCTTGGTGGTAGGCGGCGGGGGAGGGTGGAGGGAGGGGAGTGGAGTGGCAGATTCTCCTCTGGGAGTGGGAGCAGAAAGGAGATGGATGGAGTCTTATAGCTGCAGCCAAGATGAGGAGGAGGACAGCATTTCCAGGAGGGGGAAACTGCTTGTGCAGATGGAGCAGTGTGGCTGCAGAAGGGCAGGGAGCAGTATCTATGAAGGATGTGCTGTGAGGAGTGGAGGGAGACTAAGCAGGCTTTAATTTCTACTTGACCATTTCAAAGTTACTATATGTAAATACAAGATCCTCTTGTTCCCAAAAGCCCTGCTAAGCTTGCTGCTCCCCTTGTGCCTGTAGCAAGTTATAGATGATTCTATTAATTTTCGCCAGTGGGTAGAGATGGACTATGTCTCCACCATGTCTCACCCCAGTGCCCAGCTCTCAGAAGTTGTCCTCAGGGAACACCAAGAGGTTGAAGACAAAGTGTGAGGCTTACATCCCAACAAGACTACCAGCTCCTGAAAGCATGCTGCGTCCAGGGCCTCCTGCTTACTGAGCACTCAGAAAACACACATTCATCCTGAAGTATCAGGCCTGCCAGTGGAGAGAACACTAAATAGGCCCCCACAACCAGGGCATGGGCTCAGGATCCCCTACAACTTCATGTCTCTGTTCTTGGCTTTCTGTTCTGTAAAATGGGACCCATAAACTCTGCCTATCCTTTCAGTACAGAAATAATTAATAGCATTTCCTTAACCTGCTAGGTAAATCCAGGGAACTTGGAAAAACAGTGGAGGTGATGAGGGGGGTAACCAATCAAGAACCCTCACAAACAGCGGCTTCCTCCAACTCACATTAGCCCTGCGGCCTGAGAGTCGGAGCTCCAGCTTGGACATGAGGAAGTCCAGGCCCGAGTATCTTACGTGACTTGCCCCAAAGTCATTCTGCCAGGACCAGAGCCGACTGTCAGAGCACTTCCTCAGGCACTCACAACAGCACAAGCATTTGCAGAGCACTTGCTCTCCACCGGGGCCACCTGCAAACTGCCACGCCCATAGCCTCCTGGTGGCCCTCATGTTCCCAGGACTCTCTGCACGTGGGCCCCTGGTAACTACCTCTTCCTCCCAAGAAAGTTCACTTTCTCAGGTGCAGATCAAATCTCCCAAGGCTTTTCAATGATCTATGAGGCCTCTAACAATGGCCCAACCCTGGTAGCCCATGAGAACACCTGCAAAGTATACTGAGGCCTGGGACCCACTCATACCACCTGACCAAGAACCAGGCCTGTCACATTACTGCCAACGCCTGTCCTGACCACCTTCTCATCCCCTACATGCCCAATCCCCTGGCTTTATTCTTCTTCACAGAACTTAGCACCATCTGATACACTGTATGTGTATTTGCTTACTGTCTACATCACTCCCCAGCTAGAAACACATCTCGCAAGCAGAGACAGATGTTGCCTGGTGCACAGCAGTTTGCACTGAGTTTTGGCTGAATGAATGAATTCATTCATCCTGCTCCTCCATGCTCCCTTGGCCATTCTTCAAATGTCTATTATTACTGGACTCCTTTCTTGGTAGTCCATCTTCCTGCCTCACTTGCTCTCTCCAGGAGAGTTGGCCAAGGGCCAAAAGTTTTGGTTTATCTCTTCAGATGTGGTAAGTTCAAATCTAAACTTACTATCTACTCCTTGTCCAAACCTGCTCTTTCTTATTATCTTATTTGCACTTGTTTTTTTAATTAATGTTATCCAGAGGCTAAGCTAGATATCTTGGTGTCATTCTCAAGTCTTCTTTTTATCCCAGATGGTAAGCTGGTTCCCAAATCCTGATTATACTTAAGTAACTCCTGAATCCAGTCTCTGATTGGCCTCCTGAGGCTGGATTCAGGAGTTACGTTGTCTTCAATTTCTTTTCTCCATGACTATCTTTCTAAGTAAGACCTGATCCTTTCCCATTTACCTATTTTTTTTTTTTTTTTGAGATGGATTCTTGCTCTGTTGCCCAGGGTAGAGTGCAGTGGCACGATCTCGGTTCACTGCAACCTCCGCCTCCTGGGTTCAAGCGATTCTCCTGCCTCAGCCTCCTGAGTAGCTGGGGCTACAGGCACGTGCCACTGTGCCCGACTAATTTTTGTATTTTTAGTAAAGACAGGGCTTCACTATGTTGGCCAGGCTGGTCTTGAACTCCTGACCTCATGATCCACCCACCGCGGCCTCCTGAAGTGCTGGGATTACAGGTGTGAGCCACCGCGCCTGGCTCAATTTACCAATTTATAAAGACTCCCTTGGCCTTCCTCTGTTTGCAGGATCGATCCAAACTGTCCTGCCCCAGCCTCGCCTCTCAATGCCTTTATGTGTGCTGCTCCTCCCACCTTGTCCTTGCATGATCCTTACTTCTCTTCCAGACACCAGCTCAAGCATCATCATCACCATCATCATTGCTGGGAAGCAACCCCCAGCTTTTCCCCAGTGTGATACTACAAACCACAGGATATTCAAATTATTTTCCCCTGCCACCAGACAGTGAACCTCATGTTCATTTTCTGTGTACCTACAGCCAGACTCAGGGCCGGACCCAGAATAAGTCAGAGTTTACAGACTGGACAGTTGTCACTACAACAATTTGGTGTCCTCAGTGAGACAGTGTCATGTGAAAACAACACATGGACCAGGGAAAAGGGAGCCTGTGTTGGGATTTTATTACTCTTTTGGATGCCTAGACCCTGAACCTTCCTTCTCATGTCTGGGGAGCTCTAAGTGCTCTCACTATGGAAGGGAGAAGGCCAGAGACTACGCTGCTCCATACCCAGTTAGTGACAGAGTAGGTGACACAGGAATAGCCAAATGGGTGCTTCCTTCCGAGAGTCTGCTTTCAAGTGAGTCAGGCAAGGCAGCGAGGTGTGAAGATGCTCGGGTGAGAAGAGCCACATCCTATGACCAGACCTCAACAGGGCCAGTGCTGCTCAAAGCTCAGTAGTGGCAGCAGCAACCCCCTAACCACAGTGCTCCTGTGACATGCCAAGTGTAGTGGGGGCAGTTGCCCAGCTTCCTGCCTCCTTTCCCAAAACCAGTGCTAGAGCTTTCTTGTCAAATCTGTAAGCAATCCTATTTCCTTCCAAAGAAAACTCCTTTTCTGCTTAAGAATTGATTTCTTTTGTGTGTAACCAAGGACTTTGGCTGGCCCATGGCCTATAATAGCTCTACCCTGCCTTCTCAAGTGAAGATAGCCAGTTGAGACCTTTGGACATAAAGCTGGTTATGCTGCTAAACGGGTAGGTGAGATGGGCAGGTGGCTCATCTGGGTGGGATGGGAAAAACTCCTAAGTCACCGTTGATCAAGTGAAACGACCAAATGGCCTGGTAGGAAAGCAGGTTGGGAGGTGCGCCTCCTGCCTAACATTTCCTCTGACTGCATCACTGACTCTGCCTCTCAGTCCCAGCTCTACCGTATCCTGGCTAACCAACTCTAGACTGTTATTGAACTTCTGTTTTTTTTTCTTTTTTTTTCTTTTCTTTGAGATGGAGTCTTGCTCTGTTGCCCAGGCTGGAGTACAATGGCATGATCTTGGCTCACTGCAGCCTCCGCCTCCTAGGTTCTAGTGATTCTCGTGCCTCAGCTTCCGATATAGCTGAGACTACTGGTGCATGTCACCACGCCAAGCTAATTTTTTGTATGTTTGGTAGAGACAGGGTTTCACCATGTTGCCCAGGCTGGTCTCACACACTGGGGCTCAAGTGATCTGCCCACCTTGGCCTCCCAATGTGCTGGGATTACAGGTGTGAGCCACCACACCTGGCTCATTGAACTTTTCTGAGCCTGTTTCTTCATCTGTAATAAAGGAATATAAGTAATAGTCATACCTACTTTACAGTGCTATTCTTAAGAGTTTAAAAAAATGCTTAAAACCAAGTAAAAGCCCCCTGTGAACCTGCAGTGCAGGACACTCCATAACAGGCCCACACATGCTGCTTCTACTGACTCCTCCCTCCCCTGCAATCTGGCTTCTGCCCTCACCATACTCCTGAAACTGCACGTCTGCAGGTTACAGAAGAGCTCTTGGATGCAAAGCAGAGGTCTGTATCCACTCTGGCTCCGCATCCCCATCCCTCCCTCTGTGCGCTTTAGCCCTGACCAGTCCTGATGCTCCCGTTCTCCCAGCCTTCGGCCTCAGCAGCCCTCTCCAGACTCCCTGCTCCCTCTAACCCCTCTTTCCTGCTTGTTTCCTCCTTCTCTGAAGGTAGGTGGTCTCTAGGAATCTGCCTCACCCCTCTTCTCCTTTTCTTGCTGTTCATTTCCACTGTAATCCCAAAGTTTCCACTCCCCTTTACCATCCCTGGTTTCCATCATGTCCGTATCTGTGCTGCTTGCTAATGCTTGGCTGGCCAGAAACATTTTCATCTCTAGTGCTAACCTCTTTGCAGAACACAGGAGCCAGCACTCAGTAGGTACTCTGCAGAAATCTGTAGAATGAATGGGCAGAGGGGTGAATAAACAAACCCACCTGGTTGCCCAGCAGGACCTCACGGGTAGAGCTCTCCATATTCATCCTCCCCAGTCCTACTGCTACTTCCTGAATCTCCAGGCTCAGAAACAACCTTTTCAAGGGCTCTTTCTTGCTTCTCTCTCTCCGGTCCCACACCATCATCACATCTGGCCTCTCTGCTCTCTTCCTACTGTCATCACTGTATTATTTCCTGGTCATTGTTTTCTCTCCTTTCGACCAAGGCAATGCTGATATTCTTTATAGTGTCTCCTTCCTTGTAATCTTACATACATGCTCTACAAGCTTCTCAGAGCTCAGGTGTCATCACGCTGCTCCCGGACACAAATCCTCAGAGACTCCCACTATACAGATGAAAATGGAAACTTCCCAACTAGCACTGAAGCATTCATTTTTTCTTTCTTTTTTTTTTTTTAAGATAATGTTTCACTCTTGTTGCCCAGGCTGGAGTGCAATGGCACAATCTCAGCTCACTGCAACCTCCGCCTCCCAGGTTCAAGCGATTCTCCTGCCTCAGCCTTCCCAGTAGCTGGGATTATAGACTCCCACCACCATGCCTGGCTAATATTTCTATTTTTAGTAGAGACAGTTTCGACACATTGGCCAGGCTGATCTCAAACTCCTGACCTCGGGTGATCAGCTGCCTCAGCCTCCCAAAGTGCTGGGATTACAGGCGTGAGCCACCGCGCCCAGCTGGATCCTTATTGACCGAAACACTTCTTTCCCCACTGATCTTTTATACCAGTAAAAACTGAATATTTGCTTTTTCTGGAACATGCCCTGTACTCTCCCTCTTCTATGCCTGTTTTTATTGCCAGAATGCTTTTCCACTCACACCTCTTTTCTTATTCAAATTCACCTCACCCTGTCTAAACACTCCCCACTGGCCTGCTCTCATTCCTATGGATCATTTCTTATCACTTGCTCTGTTCTTTTGTGTCAATGTGTCTCTCTTCCTTTCAGATTAAATCTTTGATTGCTTCTGAGGCGCTGGTAAAAACCAAAAACTGTGCTTCAGAGCTCTGGTGTCAGCCCTCCTGGATTTAGGTGCTAGCTCTGCCATTTCCTAGATGGAGATCCTTGGGCAGATTATTTAAACTTTCAACTTCCTTACCTGTAAAAATGGAATTTCACCTATAAAATGCTTACCTCCTTGAGTTAGTCCAAGGCTTCATTAAAATAAGCTGTATGTAAAGCACTTAATACAGGTATCTTGCACACAGTAAGTGCTCACAAAAATATATAGTAAATGTTCCTAGAATGAATGAATGAACTGTTCTGATAAGGCAGAAAGCATATCATCAACAGCATGAAGGGAAGTCTTCTTAGAGGTTTTTAGAGACCAGTTGGGCACGAAGAGCACACTGCTCAGGCAAAGCTGGGTGGCACATCAAGTGTCTACACAGACACTTGACGGAGGCCCTCCTGCCTGAAGCTTCACCGTCCCAGTCCAGCCCCTTCATCTGTGAGGGCCAGAGCAGGAAGTGGCTTGCTGAAGCCATGACACATTTGAGGAAACAGGGGACTCTAAGCCAGGGAAATGCATTTGCAGTAACAAAGCTATGGAGATGAGCAGATGGTGTCCAAGGCGTGGCTAGGAAACACAGAGGTGAGGCAAGTGCGAGGGGCCCAGCCACCTCCCCGTAGGCTGGCAGTAATGAGTGTCAGGACAGATAAAGACGTCCATAGTAAAGGACTATGAATAAGCACTCAACCCTGCCTGCCTCTTAAAGCATAAATTAGGTTATAAAGCCACACTTCACATGAGTTCACGCATTTCGGCTGACCAGTTCTTTCCCCTGAAGACTGAGAGACCCGCCCCAGGGTACCTGTCAGAATGCTCACAAGTGCTCAAGTCCTTTGACTCCTAAGCCAACCTGTGGAGTTGGGAGAGAAATGCTGCCACGGTGTGAGGAAAATACAATCCCACCATTGCACCAGGCCCGCTAGTTAGAGTAAAGATCTGTTTTTATTTTTTCTCCAAAAACTCAATGAACCCTAAGAATAAATATGGGGCACATACCTGTATGAGTGTCAGACTGAACACTTTCAGATATTTTCTCAGCCTAAAAGTGAATTTTAAAAGCCATTAGTTCTGACTGCTGCAAATCTTGTAGGGTGTTCCTGGGGTCCTGGGGGCTCTCCTTACGTACCTTATTGTTGCCATTGCACACTCTGATAATGGACACATAGTGTCTAATCTTTCTGCAAGTAAAAAACAATGCATTATTTCTCTTCTGACTCTAATTTGATGGATATGTCATTAATTTTCCATTACGAAATGGCACCTCCCTTTCACAATACACAAAATGCTTTGAGAACATTTCTTCTTATTGTGACCAAGGCCACCAATAAATAAACAAGAGATCAGAAACATCCTTTGGTGTCTCTGTAGAAGTGACTTCAATAAAAATGACAAAATTCTTCCCAATTAATCACAAGAGACAATAAAATATACATGTTTTTAAAAGTGAACAGCATGTTAACCAACTAAGAGCCTTTAGTTCTTTAACATGTTTTTATTTTCACAACCCTTTACATTGATGCTTTTCTTCAACTTCCAACAAACAATCTGCTCATAGTCACTGCTGGCCACAGCCGCAGGCCACACTGGAAGCTGAGGTTCACACTGAACGTGGTTAGCTAGACATCTAAAACAAAGCAATGAGGGCTTAGCTCAGAGGCTGCTGACTCTTCTCATTTATTTATTGTTCCTTCAGTTTTTTCACTTTTTCCCCTTGATAATCAAATCCCTATATACTTATCACAAAAAAATCTGGAAAGGACATAAAAGGGCAAAGAATCAGAACAGAGAACCCACACAGATCCATCTCCCTGAGGCGATCACCAACTGGCAGCAAAGCCTGGTGACAAAGCACGTGAGCCATGTGGTCAGCACTGAGGTCTGCAGCCTGGCTGTGCCTGACGCTGGCAGCTGGACCCCTGGGCTAGAAACCTGACCTAAGCCTCAGTTTCCTCATCTGTAAAGTGGAGATGATCACAGTGCCAACCTCACAGGGCTGCAGTTAGGAAGGAATGAAGTGGCATCTACCAGACACTGAGAGCTGGCCAGGAAGGGAGGGGCTCAATAAAACAACAGCAGTTGCTACAACTGCCACTGCCACACTTTCTCCTGTTCTCTTTTCCTTCTCTCCTTTGCATGACTGAGAGTATATACTAGGTATCATTTTACATTTAACATTATATCATAACCTTTACCATATTTTTTTGACGGTTTTTTTTCCTTTTGAGACGATGTCTCACTGTTGCCCAGGCTGGAGTGCGGTGACATGATCACAGCTCACTACCGCCTTGACCTCCCAAGACCAAGCGATTCTCTCACATCAGCCCCCTGGAGTAACTGATAGGTGTGTGCCACCACATCCAGCTAACTTTTAAATTTTTTGTAGGGATTAGGGGTGGTCTCACTATATTGCCCGGGCTGATCTCAAACTCCTGGGCTCAAGGGATCTTCCCACCTTGGCCTCCCCAAGTGCTATATTAAAGGCATGAGGTAATCTAATTTTCTATGGTCATCATTTCTACTTCTTTTGGCCCTAATCTTAGTACCTGTGAATATGATTATTTCTAATGGCTGCATATTTTAGGTGTTCTATAACTCACATTCATAATTTTCATCTTACCATATTATTTCTTTAAGATAGGTTTCTGAGACAAACCATCTGAAATTTTTAGATTGGTTTCCAATCTATAGTCACATCTGTTTTATATAAGAATGTTCATAACTGTTAGTATTTAAAATATTTTTTATCTAATTTGATAGGCCTTTACAAAAACAATACATAGGCTATCAAATTAGATAAAAAGTCTTTTCAATATAGGGACTCTACCAGTCAGTATTATCATACAAGTTAATAAAGTGACATTCAGTTTATTAAATGCTATGAATCACTCCAAGAAATCACCAAGGTCCCTCAGTTTCTTGTGTATCCACACAGCTTCAACAAGACTGATCCAAGTATGGTGGCTCTGGGCTGCAAGTGGAGGGTCAGACTGTAGACATGAGGAAGTCCCCAAGGAAACACGACCCTGGAAGGCCATTCTGTGATGACACCTGACCTTGACCCTTCTGTTAGCAGTCCTTAACTTACTAAATATTCAGAGAAAATTCTGCAATAACCCAAAACACTGTATGTTGATTGATGTACTTGTTTTTCCCACTTACCCTCCCTGTCCAATGACAGGTATTATCTTCACATTTTGTTGTATATTATCTCCATTTTTCTTTTTGGCATAGTAAATTCCTTGCCACTCCTATAAATGGAATGTAAGCATAATCATACTTTGTGTTGAAAACATAAACCCAAGAACATTTTCTACTTCAGTTCTGATGCACTTACATTGCTAAAGCAATTAGGATAAAAAATGATCCCAACCCCAAATCGATTTCAGGTAATGGGTCAATTCTTTCTTAGCTTCCGAAGTCCACCTCCTTCTGAGTTGCTGACAAAAGTCAGGTCACCATAGTCTAAATGGTCATATATTTTCAGTGGCCAACTGCAGACAAAAGGGGTCCTGGGCCTATAAATAAAGGGCACTCTCCCTCACTTCTTCCTCTCATAACTCCCACCTGCTGAAGTGGAAGAGGGAGCTTAGCCTCTGCCCCTGTGTTTGGGAGGGCAAGAATATCCAGACTGGGCCGGAAGAGGCCATTCTGTGGCCACTACCATGGTGGGCTCCTACCAGCTTCTGAGGTGAACGAAATGGCTTGAGGCCCTTCTGGGATGCATGAAGCGCTTCTGGGATGTGTGAAGCCCTATATATGGGATGTGGAGGATGAGGTAACAGCCAGGACCAAGCTCAAGTAAAATAAACGATGAGACCCCAAAACCCAGGGCTGAAATCATGTTAGCTGTGCTCTCCTGATCAGACACAGAACTTGGGGATTCTTTCGGACAGGAAGCACAGCCTGGGGAAGGAGGCCTATGCAGAACAAGAGCACAGCAAGAGAACAGGGCTGTGGTGACTCCCTATCTTGGGGAGGTGGGGACAGCCAGGATGGGGCTAGGTTTTGTCACCACGCTAAAACATTATGAATCACTCCAAGAAATCACCAAGGTCCCTAAACTATGGATATCCCTAAAACCCACAATAGGACACTGAACCCCTAGGGTATTCCATAACCTTCTTCGCCTTCCAGAGTCCCTCAGGACCTAGAGCTGAGCCAAGCTGGACGTGGAGCACCACGGCAGCCTCACTGGCTTGGCTGAAGTTTCCTACCCAGAGCCCCACTCCAGGTCAATTCTGAAATCCAAATACCAATGGTAAGAGCTCATCTTCAGACTCCTCTGGGAAAGCAGATTAAAAAGAAACCAGGACACTCTGATAGAATCAAAGGATGATTACTAACGCCTCCTGCTACAATTCTGAAAACAATGGACACCAAAAAAGGACTATATCAAAAAACAGCCAGAAAGCCCAGCTCAGTGCTTAGCTTACACTGGGGCAGAAGGGAGGTACCGGCCCTGGAACAGTTCCGAGGGGGAGCTCAGCCAGAGGATGAGGCTTGCAGCCCAAAACCAGCAAGAACTCAACAGGGTTCCCGAGGCAGATATCCATATCCACAACTCGCATGTCCACCTTAGAAGGAAGGCTTCAGCAGACAGGTCTAAGAGTTGCTTCTGAAGCTCATTATGAAGGGGAATATGGGAAATTAATTGTGGTGACATTTGCAAAACTGTGAACACACTAAAAACCACTACACTGTATCCTTTATTTATTTATTTGAGACAGAGTCTTGTCCTTCATCCAGGCTGGAATGCAGTAGCACAACCATGGCTCATTGCAGCCTTGACCTCCCAGGCTCAAGTGATCCTCCAACCTCAGCCTCCCAAGTAGCTTGGGACCATAAGCACACACCACCATGCCCAGCTATCACATGGTATACTTTCAACAGGTGACTTGTATGGTACAGAAATTACATCTCAATAGAGCTGTTACATTAAAAAAAGAGAGAGAGAGAAAAAAATACACGGACCAATTCGATCAGTCAGCATTTGAAAAATATATTCAAGATTTTCTTCTCCTTTCTGAATAGACTTGGGTGGCTGGGTTGATCAATTCCAAGTCAAGGCTAACAGGTCATTCCATCCAGTTCCACAGTCCAACTAAAGGTGTAGGACAATTTAGCCAATGGCTTGGCTTGGGTAACAGAGTCACTAAGTTTTCCAGTCACCAGTGGAAACAAAAAAATATTTACTTACATAAACATCACATAAGATTTAGTTTGGCCAGGAATGGTGGCTCACGCCTGTAATCCCAGCACTTTGGAAGGCCAAGGCAGGTGGGTCACCAGGTCAGGAGTTCGAGACCTGCCTGGCCAACACGGTGGAATCCTGTTTCTACTAAAAATACAAAAATCAGCCAGGTGTGGTGGTGTGTGCCTATAATCCCAGCTACTCAGGAGGCTGAGGCAGGAGAATTGCTTGAACCCGGGAGGTGGAGGCTGCAGTGAGCTGAGATCATGCCATTGAACTCCAGTCTGGGCAACAGAGTGAGACTCCATCTTGAGAAAGAAAAAAAAAAAAGATTAAGTTCCTAAGAATAATAACACTACTACCTTAGAATGCTATCATGAAGATTAGGGTGAGTAATGCAAGTAAACTCTCGGCAAAGTCCTGACATATGGTGAACATTCAGTAAATGGCCTGGTTGGGGTGCAGGTGGTTCGCACAGGCCTCTTTCTCCAGGTCAAGCTCCCCTCAGAACAGCAGTAAGACCAGAACCTCCCTTCTGTCTGGTACAAGCTATGTACCGCGCTAGGCTCCTCTGGCTATTGATGCAGTCCCTCTTGGCACCTGTTGTCTTGAGAATTAACTCATCACCATCCAGCCATTCTATCCCCAGGGTGAGCATAGTGTGTGCACATGGTAAACTGTGGTCAAAGAACACTTGGGGCTTTTGTTACTAAATGGGAAAGGTAGGCTGAAGTCAACTCTTGAATCCTGGCAGCCAAGCTAAGGACTATGAGCCCTATGTTGAGGAAGCAACATGACAAAATGACGACTTAGTAAGAATAATCACGCAGTAGTGTATGGTGGACCGAGTGGAGATGGAGGATCCCAGACAACCTAATGAGATCCAGCCACTGTAACTCCACAGTGTAAGAAGAAGGCCCTGAGCAAGGTCAGACCCAGGCAATGGATCCTCAAAGCAGGGATTTCACTGCCATCAGCGCTTGCAGATTTGATGGAGGGGACCAACAGGCAGGAAGGAATCAAAACCATTTCAAGGATCTTAGTCAAAGCAACTGTGACGTCGGTCCATGAGCAGAGACAGCAGGGAGATTGGGTTTTCTGTTTAAGGGAGATGAGAGGAAACCATTGCTAGACAATTAAGATGACAGCAGGATGTCGAACGAAATCTTGGAAAACAGCTGACACTAAAACCAGAGAAGTGTGAGATTTCTATACAGAGTAGAAAAGACACTTCAACAACAAAGGAGCATTCTGAGGGATAACAGTAGGGGAAAAGGCCAGAGTTGTGGTAAATCTGGGAGGAAATAGAAGGAAGAAACGTAGGAAAAGGGGAGCCAGTGAGAGAGGAAAGCAAAGGCACAGGAGCTAATAAAGGTAAAAGTTTTGAAAAGCTCAAGAGTTCTGCAGCTGCGTATCATCACCATAGGCATCTGAGCAGCCACCATTTATTTAGCACTCATTAAATGGCAGAAGAAGAACACAGTTTCTGAGGGAGGGGAAAAAAAATCAAGATTTCCAAAAGAGGCCAAGCATGGTGGCTCACACCTGTAATCCCAGTACTTTGGGAGGCTGAGGCCATAGGAATGCTTGAGCCTAGGAGTTTGAGACCACTCTGGGCAACACAGTGAGACCCCATTTCTACAAAATATGTTCAAAAAGTTAGCCAGATGTGGTGGCACACACCTGTGGCCCCAGCTACTTGGGAGGCTGAAGTGAGAGAATCACTTGAGCCTGGGAGATCAAGGCTGCAGTGAGCCAAGATCGTGCCACTGCACACCAGCCTGGGTGACAGAACAAGATCCTGTTTCAAGAAAAAAAAAAAAAACAAAGAAAAGAGAAAATATAAAGTTTAGGTATCTGAGAAGATGGGAGACTATGGGTTCTAGAGCTCTGATAGACAAGTCTTGGGGAAGAAGGAAAAAGAGAAGCGTCAGGTGGATATACACACAGGATGCCAAAAAGCATGAGTACGGGGGCTGGAAATCAACATACCTGTTATTTTTACCCAAAAGAGGAGCCACCGACAGAACAATGAGCAGCTGGGGTTTGTGGAGATGGGAAGTGTTTATAATATTCACTGCCTGAACATCATCAAAATTTCTTCTGCCTCAAGAAGGTCCAACTTCAATATCCAACACCTAGCATCTGACACTCCAAGGCCCCAGCTCCTGGCCATCTGGCCACTTCCTAAGTCTCCATTCTGCCATGCTGGTCCCTAGCAGATGCCTAAATCCCCCTTCCTGACCACAGTGCCACTGTCCCATAAGGCCTGCTGACCCCTCAACAAGCCCTGCTCCCTAGAGATAGAACTGTGGATTCTTTCACCTCAAAACATAGGCCAGCTCAGCGGCCTGCCGTGCTGCCATGTGGCCTGCAGACCAGCAGGTTGCTGACAAAGGACAAAGGTCACTTTTCCATGCTCCCCAAGAACTGGGAAACAAAAAACAAATACCCAGGCCCTTTTGAGAAATAAAGTAGTACGGGCCAGCTGCAGTGGCTCACGCCTGTAATCCCAACACTTTGGGAGGCCGATATGGGAGGACTGCTTGAGCCCAGGAGTTCGAGACCAACCTGGACAACAAAGAGAGACCCCGTCTCTACAAATAATTTAAAAATTAGCCAGACATGATGGCAGGCACCTGTGGTCCCAGCTACCCAAGAGGCTGAGGTGGGAGGACTGCCTGAGGCCAGGAGGTCAAGGCTATTGCACCTCTGCACTCCAGACTGGGCGACAGAACAAGAGCCCGTCTCAAGAAAATAAATAAAAAATAAAAATAAATCAGTATAGGAGTCAATAATCTGATGATCTTTCCTATTCTTTGCTCATAAGCATAATTTTAGAGAGCAGGTCTCTTGCTATTGGAGTTTGAGGACTTTTGTTACTTGCTGCCCAACAGCACAGCCCCAGCAGAGGTCAGACAGCTCACACAGACCTGGATGGAGGCCGGCACCTAGAGCGCATCCCTCCCCGACCTCCACCTGCCCCCGCAGTAAAGGCCACGGAATGCCTCAGTGGAAGTTCTGCTACATCAAGGTGCCCAAGGCGCATCCTGGTTCATACCCAGTCGAACCTCACAACAAAACCACCAGCTCATCCAGTAGCAGCAAAGAACCTAAATGCCAGGACTGAGGCGGCCATGGTAAAGCCCCACAATGGCTGCTGTGGACTTGGAAGACCATTGCTCTGTGGCCTCCTGCTGAGGACACCCTTCTCAACCATGGAAAGGAATGCCTGCCCTCACCTACATGTGCACCTGAGCACCTGAAGGTCTCTTCATCCATCTCAGCCTTCATACCTCTCTTTCTAGAGGACCTTCTACTTCTTCTAGTGAGGAAAAAAAAAATCCTTGACAGAAAAGTTGAAGGCAAAATAGAGCAGTGCCTACTTTGTCATTCCCCTGGCGGGGTTTCACTGGGCTCCTGCAGCCGGCATGTTCCTTGTTCTCACTTCAAGGCAATGTTGTGTGCTCAGAGACATAGGGAAGGCAAAGAGAAACAGGCCCTTCACAGTGTCTTCACAAGGCCTAAGATGAGTGGAGTATAAGCTTTGCACAGCACTCTGCCCCTGTGGTAGGCTGCTGTTTTGTGCTACAATATAGGCACTAGCCAAATGCCACAGGGCAGAGGGTATCTCTTCCACCAGTGCCTCCACAGAGCAGGGAGCACAAGTCACCAATTTTTCAAATGTTTGAAATAATCAGATTAATAGTCACTACTAACTTCCAAAAGCAAAAAAAAAAAAAAAAAAAAAAAACCCAGCAGAAAGGACACCAATGACTGTGAAAAGCAGTAGCCTTTTCCTTCTCCTCATATATTAAAACCTGTCACAGTGATATGCTATCAGAAACTGATTCAGAGAAATAATCTTTCAGACTGAGCCACCTTTCTTCTGCCTGTTCCTTCAACACCATGATTATGTGACTTCTTACATTATTGAATGATGGTTACTTTTATTTGGCTGTTTCCAACCCTTGAACATGAGCTCTCTAAGGCAGGCATTTTTGTTTTACTCTTCTCTCCATACTGGAATCTAGCACAGCCTCTGGCTAACAGAAGGCATTTTTCAAATGCTCAATGAATGAATGAGGCTTAAAGAAATCTTGGGCTCAAATGTCTTCTGAGAATGTGCTGCCTTACTGGCAATTCTTTAGCCAGAACCATGTGCCAGCATCTACAGCTAAGAAGATCAATTATTAGAAAGATCAACTTACTCACTTACTACAAAGATAAAAACAATGATTGTTAGGTGTCAATTCAAGTCACTTTGCTTATTGGCTAATCATATTATATATTTTCTTGGCCCCAGTTTCCTCACCTGCAAAATGGGTATAACAGGATAACACTCCCTATACTTCCCTGGGCTGCTGGGAGGAGTAAGACTGAGATTATCTGGCAGTGTTCAATGAACACTAAGTCTTTCTTCTCTGTTACATGAAAGTTAAAAAAGGTACTGACCTCTCACTTACCTTGCCTATCCTGATGCATGAATTTATAGTATCGAGCAAGTCAGCCTTTTTTTCATTTATAGGCACTTCTCCTAACTCTTTCCCTATTAATTCACCTGACTGATAGCCCATTGTTGTTTCAAACGCAGGATTTGCATACTGAAAAAGAAAAAACATGAAGTGAATTGAAAGTCATTTTGAAAAAGAGGACAATCAAAGGTCTTCGACCTAAGCCCTTCAGGTTTTTTCCCCTAGAAAAAGCTCAGGAGCCTGGACCTCACTGTGGCAGTTCTGAATCCACAAGCACATAACCCATGAAGAATTCTGGAGCCCAGATGAGCTTCTGCTGGGCTTTCTGCTATGTCCTCCTGAGGCTCGAGGAGAGCAGCAGGCCCACTCCCACTTGAACAGGGGCAGAGGAAGGGATGTGCACAGGGCCAAACCAGGAGCTGCTAGCTACAACAGGGCTGTTCAGATTGGGGGATGATGGAATAAAGCACCAGATGGAGTGCAAAACACTCAGGCTCTCCTCCCCCTCCACACAGACCTCGGCAAGTCACTTAATCCCTCCAAGACTCTTATCCAGATATCGGAATGACATATTTCTCTTGCCTCTTTCATATGGTTCAAATAAATGATGTGTGTGAAAAGCAGGCTATGAACTAGGAAGTAATTACAAATGTAAGGCTTTATGGTTAAGTTTCAAATAGGGCTGTAAGATAAGCAGAACATGAATGGGAAAAGTGTACATGTGCTAATGATGATAATGATCAAACAATAACTGATACTATCTGTCAGGGTCTGTTTTCCTCACAGGGCACTATAGTAAACACTTCACATACATGAACTCAAACACTGGCCCACGCTGCCCCTTAAGGCACCAACTCAATGTCAACACCACCAACTCTTTAACAAGGAAGTCACAAGTCAGATTAAAGTGAAGGACTGGAGAGCCCAGAAGTAAAATCAAAGTGGAGCTAATACTCAGACAAAAGGAATGTTTTTTCTGGCACAACTCCCTTTTTTGCTATTATCTGAAAGTATTAAGCTATGTTGCCTTAAGTCACTCGTATAAACCCACTTAGATAATAATGTGTAATTTATTCAGTACTTACTAGGTATGTTATTTCTGAAACGTTTAGTTGTTTCTAGTATATTTCTGTAAGTGTGAATTATCTTCAAAGACAGTGAGGAAGGTGAAAGGCTCATAGACCTTATGGTCAGAACACTCCCCGTCCTACAACAGCCCTACCCCCAGCCCCCAGCAATCATCCTTTTCAGAAGTCTCTCCTTGTTAAACAAACCAGTGGGAGATAATGAATGCAAATGTGGCATTTCTACAGACATTTTCTAGCACTTTAATTATTAGTATGTGTTCTAATCTATAGAGAGCTTATTTTAAATTACACGTTTTATTGATTTTGTTCTGATAATCCTCTAAGGAAAAACTGGTCTCCCGAATTTCAAAAAGAAAAAAAAAACTCATATTGGAGGGGGTTCAATCCTAAAAACTGGAACAAACGAAGTAAGAAATCCAGAAAGACAGATTCCAAAATAACAAACCTGTATAATGTGGTCTTCACTTGTAATTTCAACTGCATCTTCACTGTTTTCTAATGCAGTGAATACTGAGTTACAAGCCCTTTATGAGTAAACAAAAAAAGTAATAATTAATGTACTGCAAATCTAATAAAATCTTGGGTTATTACATTAACTTATTTAAACGTATTTTTTGTCTGATTTATAAAGAAGGGAGAAAATATTTTAAAACATAAAGAAGAAATAAACACCCTCCTGCAAGCCCTTCCACTGGGATCATCATTAGGTACACTGTAGTATCTTTCCTTCCAATGTGAAGGAAAGACACACTAGACACTAGGCCAGTGGGCCAAGGTGGTCACACACCAGGGTCAAATCCCAGCTCTTCAGCAGTGGTGGGACCCTGGGCAAGTGACTGAACCCCATCGAGCCTCCCCTCTCACCACCTAAGAGCCCTTGTGAGGACTAAATAAGATAATAGAGTCAAGAATACTGCACAGAGCCTGGCAGAGAGAAGGCAGTCGATCATTTGTAACTACTATTTTAACCAAATTATTTTCACAAAATTGGGGGCATCTGGAATGACTAGCTTTGCTTCTTTTTATTTTTTATTTCTTTAGAAAAAGAAAAGGAGAAAGAAAGAAACAGCAAAAGAAAGAAAAAAAAGAATGAAAGAGAGAAAGAAAGAGGACGAGAAAGAGGGAGAGAGAATGGGATTCTTGTTTTATTGCCCAGGCTAGAATGCAGTCTAAAAATGGGTATTAAA